>JANVCJ010072648.1:0-12314 GCA_026413505.1 Epizoanthus ramosus
AAAATGGCGCGAGCGCGCGCTTAACGGAAAAAATCAACTTCCTTAGCAACTACGCGTCGCAGGTCCCTTAATAATATGACAATAATAATATTATTTATGCAATATTCATTAATAACAGTCGTGCAATAGTTAATAATTTTTTCCATAATACAGTGCGGAAATGTTAAGAAATATATTGAATAAACATGATCACGTGATATATACCTAATTCAATAATATTTGACGGGTTTAAAAATATAAGTTGTAAAATAAATGACCAAGGGGTATTCAAGAGAATGATTCTTGAGAACCAATTTGTATATGCAGGTTGTATAAATTTCTCAATTTCTTCTCATTTCAAATAAGCGAGGTTTTTGAGTTCCCAGAAAACCTCTCGATCGTGTATTTTATATTTCAAACCTTTCCTGAATTAGTTGTTTTTTAACAGTTAACAGGTTTTAAAGCATTTTCTTTCTTTTCCACATTTTAAACAATTATAAATTTTGTACATTCTAGAGCGTGGAAAGGTGTGAGAATGCAGCCCAGGAATTTGAACATTAAATTTTTGTTTAATCCATACGTAACCCGCAGGAACTCTTCTATGCACCTAATTTCAGGAAACACAATATATTAGCTAAGAAAACACCAGCTGCATTAACAGGAAGCGTTAAGAAAGCAGCATTCTGGACTGTTTCTTATTAATATGAAACAGTATATAACAGAGTTGTAGACTTACTATATCGTTCATTTTAAGTGTTTGTCTCTAAACCGCATCCCAATCTGAAGAAACAGACTAAATTACAAATACAGTTTACTCTTCAACCAATAGTACTGACTGCATGTACCAAAGTAGCATTTGAGAGCTTATTCTACAATTAACATTTTCAACATGTTTAACATTTTCAATTAAAATTGAAACTTCCCCTTTTTTCACGGAGAAGATGGCAATGATCTGTGTTCACCTTTATTGATTCTCAGCTCGCTGATGTTCTGTAGTTCACTTGCTATTCTATTTATCCAAGACAGTAAGCTAACGGTTTTCTCGTGATAACATTTCATGGAAATATATATCTAAACTTATATTACTATTCGCATTTATATACTATAATTGCCGGATGTAACGATAATTGTCAAAATTAACAATTGCTTTAATTGAAATTTCAAAAACAAGTCTGAAGATAAACTGTATAATGTGGAACCCAAGAAAAAATATCAGTAACGAATATTATATGTAAATAAAATTCATATTAATTAACCTTATTGAGTGAAATACGTAAAACAGCGCAATAAAAACCTCTTGCACTAGAAAAAGATAAAAACCTTTTGCACTAAAAAAATGGTTTACTGGACATATCGTCTAAAGAATTTAAACATGCGCATAAATTAACAATCTATGTCAAATGAAATACAAAAACACGACACCTGGCGTTCGACAAGAATAATTTGAACATTGGGCAAAAATTGATTGGACGGTATAATTTTCAGATGGTGCCATTCAATTGGTTAAGGCAAGCTATTTACAAAAACTATAATTTGATGGTTTTCTCATGATTCAAATTCAATTTATCGAGAAAAGTAATAGAAAAGTTGCAGACTTTGGGAGGTCTAGTAGATGGAGAAATGACTTACCAACTGTTAACAGTGTAACGTCAGTATTTAGAAGATTCCGCTTACTAAGCTTAGAGAAAAAAAGGATAGGCTGACAGTACTTGTTTTAACTTCTTGATCAACGGCGAAAGCTTCACCGAAGTGAGAACGTTTATGTCATGTTGTCTATTTAAAGGAAGACCAATACAACATCTTGCACAGCGGACATCGAAGGTGGTAGATACGTTCTCTTTGTAGTTTTGAACTCAGTTAGCGGTTTGGCCGCTTCTCTAGGAAACTTTATGGTCCTTGTTGCTGTCTACAAGACTCGATCTTTGAGAAGGGTATCAAATTTCTTCATATGTTCTCTGGCATTAGCCGATTTCCTTGTTGGGTTGTTAATCAACCCTTTGTACATCGCCATTGTTACACTCAGAGTTTGCACGAGCGATCATCCGCTGTACCGTGCTGAAAACTATCTGTGGATTCAATCTCTTACAGTTATCTCATTCAGTCTGGCAGCGATCCAATTAGAAGACACATAATCACAGACAGCATCACATTTTGAAGAAAGGAGACTAAATTATACGTACAGTTTGCTCTTCAACCAATAGTAGAGCTGTACCAAAATAGCATTTGAGAAATCTATTCAATCTACAATAAACATTTTCAACATTTTTAATATTTTCAATTAATTGTGTTCACCTTTGTTGATTCTCAGCAGCTGTTCTGTTGTTCTCTTGCTATTCAATTTAACCAAGAAAGTAAGCTACTGGTTTTCCAGACTTGGGTTTCTCAGTTTTTATGACCTATTTTGTTAAATAATATTATGGATAACCACGGTCAGCATAACAGTGAGGTCTGATCTATTATCAAAGGTATATTTATTGAATTACAATTCCCTACACAAACACCGGAGCTCTCATGATAACATTTCATGGCAAAATATATCTAAAGATATAGAGGATATTATATGGCCGCGCGGAGATACGAAAGATACTCTCGGAGATACTCTCTTCGAGTGT
Source organism: Epizoanthus ramosus (assembly GCA_026413505.1). NCBI lineage: Eukaryota > Metazoa > Cnidaria > Anthozoa > Zoantharia > Epizoanthidae > Epizoanthus > Epizoanthus ramosus. Next base: position 2,592 of record JANVCJ010072648.1, read on the forward strand.
TGAAAAACATTTCACGAGTGAGCGCCGGCAGCGAACGAGTGAAATATCTTTAACACGAGAAGAAAAATTCCGTATCTCTAAGCGGCCATGTAATGTTCTATTTATTATATAAACACTAATGAAATACTAAATCATTTCACTTTAATATTTGTTTGTAGTCTCAAAGTAGAACAACGTGTCAGAACTAGAAAATGGAAGAGGTAGCCATAGCAACGGTGATATTTTCACGTGTGAAGATAACATGTTATTTTCACGTGTGAAGATATTATGTTTTCGCGCGAAAGCTCACCTGGTATTTCATTGGTGTTTATATAATAAAGTGCTTTATCTTTATCTTTATCTTTATTAGTAAGCAGTTCTTCGTTGTACTTTAGTGCCCCACTATTGAGTGTACAAGGCTATCATATTCAGTTACTTATCAGTTATTATTAGTTAGCATATCATTCTTTTACATTTACTTATGTTATACAGTAAAAGCCCACGTATAAGAACCTAGATTTTAAGAACTTGTTAGGCTAAGACTGTAGATTTCTGTTTAGCCTAGAATTTGAAACAGGTTCTTATTTTGAGAAATTCAGTCAAGCACTGAATAAACAAATTAAAGAAAATCAGCTCTGCCAGTTTAATAAAATGAGGTCAAAACACTGACAATGAGACAATTAACATGTAGATCTCTATAATCTTGTAAATCCATGTAGACAATACCAAGACCATATGGAAACATAAAATAAGTGTAGGCAAAGGCAATATACTGTAGGCACTGCACTGCGCACTTCGATTGAAGCCATTTATGGAGAGTATTGTATGCAAAATACAAATATATATTACTAAGCTGTGTCCACCAGTAATGAACACGTTTTTTCTTTAGAGAATAAGAACCTATTTAAGATCACGAATAGCCTAACTTCCTAGTTAAGTACCGTTTATATATTAAGAACCTTTTTAGGCCAGCTTGGAAAAACTTGGGTTCTTATTTGCGGTTTTTACTGTATTGTAAAGCACCTAGAACATTTATGCATAGGCGCTACATAAATTTGTATATTATTATTATTATTATAATTATTATTATTATTATTATTATTAATAATAATAATAATATTATTATTATTATTATTAAGAGACTAAGAGAGACAGTGCTAAGGGTCGCCCTTGCACTTTGGTTACTCTATTCCCTTACAAACTGGCAGTCACAGCTCAACTGCCTCATGGAAGTCCAAGTTTGATTTTAATTTAATTAAATTTACCTCAACACATGAACAAGCCTCATTTACAATTGATAAAACGGATTGTGGCCAGTTGTGCTTGCTGGTTGTCAAGTGCTTCTCAACAATAGGCCCAAAACATAAATCTCTGGCCCACAGAACACCTAGTACAAAACTCCCCCAAATTTCTTATTTAATTCTGTAGTAAAGCCTGTAAAGCAGGTCTGATGTTTAAAAAACCAAGCTTGACACAATTAGGGCCTGTTTCCTCACCCCAAGGTGAAATATTAATCCTCTTATTAGTTGAGTTGCAGGATCGCCCAAAAGTGCACTACGTACAGATGAACTAATCTCTTGTTACCTGGTCTCGCATTTTAACAGATGCTAATCCTTCCTCTACAAAATACATATAGTCAGCTTCATCTCCCTGTGAAAATTAATGCACAAATCATCACTGTTGGTAATAATAGCCTGGGTGTAGCTACATACATGTTGCCCAGTGTGACCATGACAAGGGGCACAGATGGGTGCCATGCAGTTGCAAAAAAAAGCTGTAAGCAGAATTGAGTATACCCATTATCGATGGATTTTTAAAAAGAAACCCACTCTCCCCCAGATCGAAGTTAAATGGGAAATCAGGGTGGTAAATGTAGAAGGAGGCCGGGAGGTCAAAGAGCTGTGGAAATGTTTGAGGATGGATCGGAGTGGCGGTCATTTTTATTCAGACTCTGTAATTATTGTCTTGACAATAAAGTGGCACTGTGTCTCGAATTAATAAATTATCCAAATAATTCCGGTGTGTTTGGTGTGTCTGTCTTACCTTAGCTGCTTAGGTTTTGCCTATATATAACATGTAAAACAAGAGTATATCCAGTGAATGAAGTCAAGTTGAAGATACTTTCCATTGATATCATGGATGCAACATGCGAAATGCAGTGCATGAAATATAATCATAAAACATATAATCCTTGACTTGTTTATATGTTAAAAAATCACTTCTACATGACTCTACATTCTGTTCTTGAAAACGACTGGATATGAACTCGCTGACACCATGTTTCTTCTCCAAGTGTGCAGACAAGTTAGAAATTGAAACTCTGTAAACGAAACACAGAATTTGTCGCTTTTGTGTGTATACTGTGTCTGTTACAATTTCAATTGCTGTGCAAATCTGTTAGATGGATCAGACTGGTTTCTAGCTCAAAATACAAGGCTATGTTTATATCACTGGAAGTACGTGTTTCCTGTCCATGCTACAAATTACTATTTTATCTAATACTCCACTCAACACTGCAAATCACAAGTCAGTGACCATTAATAAGAGTATTCAGATACATGCATGTACATGTAGCTCAGACATTGTAACCTATATTTTGTAGTACTAACCTGTCTAATGATACAATCCCCATCTTTAAAAGATTTTGACTCCAAGGCATCTGCCAGGTTCATCTTTTCATATTCCTACAACAAAAAGACAAAACTGGACAATCTATTTACATGCACACCACTGTCAGTACAAAATACACTAATCTGCTGTTAACCATACTGGAGCCCATGCAACATGCCAGCTTTAAAGTCCAAGAGAGAGCTACTTCAGTACTATCAACTACTATAACATCAGTGCAGCACATCCGGCCCATAGCCAGGAATACACAACTACTAGACTATCTGGTGATTTATGCCAAGTTTCACACAAAAAGTGAATGTCATTTGTATTGTATTAAGTTTTAAGCACATAATATAACTCATCCAGAGCATTCTTTAGTGGACTTATTTTGCAATGACTTGGTTTGTGCATCATGACTGACGAGGCATTCCAGACACTTTGAAACAATAAAAACGCTCAGTCAAAGAAGCCTTGATCATGCTTTCATGTTTCTCATTGATTAGAACCGTTCATCAATTACACTCACACATGTCCTTGGAACTCAAACATAACAAAAAAATTAAACATTGCTTTTCAAAATGTTGCAGAGTTTGTTTGAACCCCCACAGCCCCAATTTCTATGAGCATGCACATGACAGTAATATCTCTTTATAATGAATATGACTACATGTACATTTATAAAATGGCTACTCACTCCAGGTACATTTATTAACTAATACTCTGGCAAAAAAAAACTAAACTACAAGTCCTCAAGGAAAAATAAATTTATTGCAATACCAGATTGTGTTGTCAGTGACAATTAATAATCTAATAAGAACTGGCACGGGCATAATGCTCATCTGTTTTCATTTATATTTTGAAACACAAACACCTGACATTCCAGAATCATAGTAACTTGTCCAGCTAGTAGAGACCTAGAGGATTGTCTAAAGCAAAGATAATAAACAACAGGGTAGACTACATGTATACCAAACTGACTGGGAGCTCTTGGAGGGTTATACTTACGGTAAGGTTCTCCAGTAGCTGCACATTCCCCAGGAGCCTTTCATGGTTTCGCCTCTGGAAGACATGTGAATACTAGCATCAGCTCCGAGTGGGTGTACATTGTGAGTGGTTACTGTAACATTGCAACTGACAAAAGCATACACTACATTTGGCATGAAGCTATTGTAGTCTGAGCCCTACACAGAGGAGGCTCTGCAATTAACAGATCCCTACCATGGTTTCTGTTTAGCTTGGATTGAGAAACCATTGATAGTGCTGGAAAGAGCTAAAGTCCAAGTTTTTGGCTTTCTACCCTTGGGAATTTAAAGAAACAGTATATCATTTGCTAGTTTCAAAAGATTAATAACAAAACACTTGCTTTCTCCTGATCGCAATGACTCCAGTTAAACGACTTAGTCTTTGTTTGTCCATATTTATTTATATCTATAAAGCATAATATATATATATATCCTTAGTCCTCCTTGTAAGTACACCAGTATTTAATTTGCCAGTCAATGTTTATTTCTGGAAATTATTTAAAATTTAACTTTATTAAACTTATATTCCAACTCTGAAATGTAATCTTGTTCATTTTCGTAATGGATGCAAGCTAGGACATTTATTAACCCTTAGGTGTTTTAGCCCTTGCTTCAACCACCAATTTGTTTTTTCAGTAAATATGTGGGTCTAATAAAAAAAACATATTGTACCTTTCTTGCAGCAGCTTTGAGCAGTATCCTTCTAAATGTCTGGCGATCCTTGAAATTACAACATTAAAGAAAAAGAATTAAGGTGAAGTTTAAAATAATACAGCTAGATTTCATCTTCTTAATTATATCACACGTACACTGTAAAGTAAACATAATCACCATGATATTCTTCATTATTTATGCATTGTTAGTCAGCTGCACTGATACATGTACAGTGCTACATACACCTTGTACAAAATACTCCAAATCCAACATATTAACTTATTTAATCGTCTTCAAACATTTCCGAATCTACAAAATAAAGCTCCTGCAAATGTTTCATGATATAATTATAGTAGATTGAGTTGGCAGACATTCCAATTAGGAAATGAAGTACACATTTTTTGGCAATTACTGTACTTTACTTAATAATTTGTATGTGGAGTTTTCAAAACGTTACTCTATTATGGTGTATGGTGTAGACTGATCTCATCCCCCCCCCCTTCCCACACACATGTACACACTTTTCTCTCAGTTTCCCACACTTTCCACTCAGTTTTGAAAGTCTACAAGTTGATAATTATATTAATATTAAGTCCAAACTGGAGTTAAGAGATGCAGGGGCTGATTGATTGAGACAGGAAATGTGTCTTGATGGTAAGCAATCTAAACAGTCGAAATTTGTTTCAGCAGCAAATGTCTACAATCAGGCATTGCATCAGCACTAACACAGACTGTACATATTTTCAAATCCACTTTTTATCATGAAGGATTGCCTGTAGAGCTTTGAATATCGATTATGTAGCTATAAACAAATGTTCACATGTTTCATGAAAGAGAACCAGAGTTATGAGCATTTCATGTTACATGTACATAGGTCTATTATAGTGAAAATGAGGCAGGTTTCCACCATTCTGTATAGTAACCTTTTGAAACTCGATCCTGAGTCAATATATTATTTTCTTTGAGAACAAATGGTTTGTAATGCCACACGTATACCCAGATTTAGGTACATGATCCAAACTTGACAAGAAAATTGACATTCAAATGATACACGTAGTTCAGCTAGCTCTTTGTCAGTTAACAATGGTCCAAGCGATCTTCACTGCCACAGTTGGATACCATAGATTTTCAAGCTCACACACTAGGCTATGCAAAACTTGTTTGCAGTTGCAGAATATCAGATCACAATTGAAGAGCTGGGTGCAAAAACATCTTAGTTAATTGATTTCTTAAATTCTTAAAATTCTTGCACTTTTGTTTTATTTTATAAAATGTCTGGTTAGGCTATATTAGCAATACTAACCAGTTTACAAGCTCTACCATGACTAGAAACCCTCCAAACTCCTGATCAGATAATCTTGTCAATTTTAGTTAGAGAAATTTACATTTCTGCATTTACCATTAAGGTCATTCTCCTGAAAAAAATCCACACATAGATTTTTTTTCAAACTTAGTCCATACATTGCCTTGAGGGAATCCAAAAGACGAAATAAAAACGGGGGGTGTCCGACTTTGTTTGAGAGCTATAGCTAATTAAATCTACCCTCCTTAATGCCACATGGCAGGCGTTTGGTCCTTGTTTCAAAATATATGATATATCTGCTTATTTCAAACAAATTAGGCGTGTTTTCATTTGAAATATGTAATAAAGCAATTAAACAAGTGTTAATAAAAACGTTTTTGATTATATTTCAAGTTTCTGTCGATAGATTTTTGTATTTTTTTCAAGTGTCTGAGATCACTAACCTGTCAATTAAATGAGCGAAAACAATTAGGGGCTCCCCGTATTAGTTGGCGAGTTATGGCGTGTTTTGCACAAAAACTGGGCTTCAAAACCGCATTTTGCACGAGGGGACTGGGGCGAGTTTTGCAAAAAGCCCCTTAAATCACGGAGATAAGTATATTTTCCATCCGCAACACTAAATATGGGTTACAATGAGTAATGTGTAGTAGCAAATTATAATAACTAATAAAATTTTAGATTTTCGTATCATGCGCATTAGATCTGCGCACTGCAAAACAGGGGAATGACCTTAATCAAAACTTGTCTTATCATTTGCATTCTCTTCACAGGTACTGGTAATTAGAGGTAGTATCCCGGATCTAGATGTATTGGTAATAAGGTTAGGATTTCTGAGGCATGAAATAATTAATGGCATTAGTTTTTAGGATCCAGAAATATTGGTAATCGGGGGTTGGGTAACAGGATAAAATAACTAGGCGAATTTTAGTACAGTCTTCAGGGTGCATATTTCCTGCTTGGTTTTATGGGCATACTGTGTTGTGTACTAGTACCCAGATGCTAACGTGTTTATGGAAATGAACATTCTTGACAGAGTGGTTGACCATGCCTCGCAAGGGATCATTTGTGACACAGCCTCGTTCAGTGCCACCTCACCACACATCAGACATTGCTGGAAGAGAAGAGCACAAACTGTTAACCTTCACATATACATAACAAATGCATTCGGAAGAAACAGATGTAGCCGATTCTCAATGCCTGAACAAATAACGGGGAGGCTCTTGCCCTCATAATTAATAGGTTGTTCTCATGGTGTGAAAATCATTCTCCTATTTAACCTGGTTATTAGTGAACATCGTATGAAGCAATGTGCATGTGAATGTACTATACTTTCAGTGTATTGTGTCGTCCATGGCATCCTGTGTTCAGTTTTTCGAAAGCTGGTTTATTCCTAATTTAGGCTTTATTCCTAATCTTGGACAACATTTCTTGGCTTCTCTTATTAAGATATTAAAACGTGCTGTTCAAACATGGAATATGCAATCCTGGATTTTCCGTCAACATCTCTTTATGTGTTAAATTTTAATTCTGGAGTTAGCTTTATCTTGCGGACAAGTGTTATCGTTGTATTTATCTTACTTTTATCCACTGGGTATCGATTTATTCATTGGATAGCGCAAGTTAAATTGAGTTGAGTTGAGTTGATTCGAGTTGAGTTGAACACCTGGGATCAGGTGTCTGGCAGACAACTACATTTCCAGGTTAAGTCAACACCTGAACAATTAGCATGGTGGGTGGTCTAAGAGGGCTGGGGCGTATGTAAGGATGTATGTAGATACCTTGAAGTCGTTCAGCTTGATAAGCGAATCCAGTAGCAACAGCAGCTGTGCTGGTCTCTCTGGAATGGACATCCCGAGCTCACTGACCTGTGGAGACAAGACCACGCAACAACTTCAGGCACAAAATAACAGAAAGAAACATCAGTAAAATCAGTTGTGTGTGATCACAGATAGGTGAACCCTTAAAAGTAACCTAACGACAAAGTTATTTAATCTTGGAATTACGCCAGGATTATATTTAGGACTCGCCATTTGTGTGAGTGTGGTTGGCGCAGTCGGTAAGATCTCTGATACACAACCAGATGGCCCTGGGGTTCAATACTTGGCCTTGTCAAGGGTTGAATTTGTGCGATTTCTTTTGGCACACCGTGCGTGGACAGGGACGTTAAGCCGTGGGGCTAGTCTCTCAGCTTTCTATCGGGAGACTGTCACACCTAATTCTGACCAGACTGGTCCTGCTCACGGATTAGAACCACGCAGTCCTTCCGTTCCAGGTGGTTTAGGAGTTTGGGCAAAAATACTCACACGCGTCTACCAGGAAGAATAACCAGAACCAGTTCTTTTGGGCCGGGCATACCCGACACATGAGAAGCACACTAAGAATAGTAACAATTCCCTCCAGTAAGCACCATCTCCTGCCTTACCCTGGTTTTTGGTTGAGGCTGATACAATGTTCGCATCAAGACTTGGACAACGTCTTCATAATGACCCACGTCAAACAACCTGTGAACCTAAAAATCAACAGAGAATAAAAGTCCTAGTTACAGCGGGTGCACAGCGTTTAACAAAATATTAACAGTATTTTATTAGGGACACCTTTCAGAGCAGCTCAGTTTTGTAAAGTGAAGAGGCAACACGTTTAAATAAAAATTATTAATCTATCGGTCAAGTTTCTTACTTCAATATTCCTAACAAAACATAAAGTTTATGATTTCAAATATATACCTCTTCGAGTGACTGACATCTTTGGAGAGATTCCAGCTTCTTTTCAACTTGCTCTGGAATATAAGTTTTAAAACTGAATTGAACAACTGTAAAATAACTACGTTCAAATTTATCTTCATAATGACCGGCACAAATGTATCTTAGCTATTGCTACAATAACAACAGATTTACTTACCAAGCGTTATAACGTTATCCACTCGACAGTTAACCAGCTTGACGTTTATGGGTTCAGCGAGAGGGCTTACTTTCACAGCTAATAGCTTTGTGCACTAGGGATTAAATAAGAAAGTAGATATATAAACATTGTTGAAGTTACGTTGAACAGCTTTCCCAATGTATATATAATCTTGAAAGCACTTGATGCTGTTTGTTTCTGGATAACTAAGTCGTTTTGGTTTGGTAAAAAAACACCATTGTGCCAATGCAGGTGCTGAATTATAGAGGGACAAATCCCCCTAACCCCCCCCCCCCCAAGGCCAAAGAAACCTACAATTGCCCTCATGTCATGAAAGCTGAGATAGTCGTTGCATTTTGTTCATAACAACAAACATCGTATACAAGAAACAAGTTGTATGTCAGTTGTTGCGTCTATATAGTTTAGGAATGTTTCTTTTTCCATATGTAACTTAATTTGCTGAGATATGGCAAAGGTTTGAAGGATGCATTTTTCCTGATTTTTGGTTGCTTGATACAAATAACGTTTTGCTACTAATATGCAGTAATTTGTTGCAATACTGTCTATACACGAGTTATTTTATAGAAGATACTACTTACCCTCTCAAGGTGAATCATAGCATAGTCCATTTGTCCTTGTAACATGAGATAACGTGCCTTGCACCAGTTCACTGAAATATGTTGCAAATATTAAGTTCTTAATATAATAATCGTTAATTCAACCACTGTATATAAACACATTTATTGCAGTAAGAGGATTAGATTCTGTTGCAACATCCCAAGTATCTTCCATTTTAAAATTCTATACATTTGCAAAAAGTAATCAACTGTCCTAATTTGGCCCCAATCGTACTAGAGACAAACAATTCAAATGTCTCGGACAAGATTGTTGAAGACATCTTGTCTGGACAATAATACAATTTTCAGGATGGTTGTCCTCGATTGTCCTGCCTCGAGGCAGGACAAGTTTGACAATCGGAATCTTTGATGTTTTGTCGGTTTCGGAAATTTCACGCAAATTTCCAAAAAGATGATCGCACTGGGATAAATCGAAAATTTCAAATGTTTGTCTCTGGTGCGATTGGGGCCTTTGCCTTACAAAAAAAGGTAAAGTAACTTTATTTAACGTCGGTAGTTCCTTCAGCTCTGAAGGCTTGTATCAATGGAAGCCGACGCGTACAGTGCGCACTTTACCCCCTCACTCTGTCAGTGCTCCGTTTTAAGGGTATTTAAAGCTCAAGCTACACGGAACAGAGAG
>JANVCJ010072659.1:0-12313 GCA_026413505.1 Epizoanthus ramosus
CATAGTTGTTCTCATTCTCCTGTTAATATTCTTGTACACCACGGCTATAACCAGAGAGTTTCCAACGAGAGAAACTGGGAGAATCGCAGCGTGGAACATTAGCTTAGCAGTGTTGGTGGAGAAACTTTCCCTAAATTTTATTCCATTGGACACATTCGAAAAAGTCCAATTTGATTCCATGGTCGTGTAGTTTCCTCTTGCAATAGTTTGTGTGCGAGTATGTTCCAAAGATTTGAATGGTTGGACATAAGCAGAGGACAAAAAGAGTTTACTATTAGGCTGATATTGAAGAAGTTCTTTTCCTCGACTCTTGATCAGTTTCTCTATTTGTAGTAGAGAACTCTTTGTAAACTATAATACAATTGAAATGGGTTTACCTTGCTACGAAACACCTGCTTTCACTCTTTCAGTTACCCAAAGATCTGATCTCTACAATTTAATATCCTGGTTGCCATACAATTTATTACAAATAAGAGAACAACAATTAAGAACAAATATAATGCCGAATATTAGTATAAAGGCAGATCTAGGTACAGTGTATGGCTTCCATAGGGATGATTTATACATCTGTTCAATAGATTAATTAAGACAATGAAAGATGTTGAAGCGTATTGTAAATATTCTTGGCAATCCGTTGAATGATTTATTACGGCCCGAGAAACTTCGACAGTTGAGAAAACGTGGACATGATTACATCCTTTCAAATGCAACGTTGTAAACTAACCTTTGTAAATAGAAACAATTTTCACTTTATTGGTGAATTACTAGCGGATCTATATATCTCGAGTACTTTATTGTGTAGTTAAATCAGAGTGGAGCTCACACGTTAAATATGAGGTTAATAATGATTAGCTAATGACGTCATAATCAGGTTCACAATAATATTTTTTTAAAAATAAATCTTGTTGGAAACCATTGCGGAGTAATAATGAATATGTCACAATTAAGTAATCTGTTTGATGCCCACTCCAAATTTCTCAGTATTTACCAAGATATTTGCGTTTTAATCGCGTTACATGTTCAGAAATAAGGCATTTTGTATGAGAACATACACATTTTCTTGGGCAAGCAGTTTTCCAAAATGAAAGGATTTGTGTGCAGTGTGACGAGTAACAGATCTTTGTAAAGCGATAACAAACCCTTAAAACAATGTACAAATCCCCTAAACTTTGTGCCTGCATTTAATTACAAATACAGAATTTGTGAACTTTAGATTAACTGGGAATAAACATTTTGAATTAAGTTGAAGTTTTAACCAACAAATACAAAACTATTTTGAATAAGCTGTTTTGAGAAATTTGTTTCCAGAAAAATTAATTATATCAGTTCAAAAACTGACAGTGAATTCCCCAAGTTGTTGCGGAAGACAGATTCCTGTAGGACCACAGGAGACCCACCACAAACGAGTATGCCTCCCCCGCCCCCTCCGATAGAGAGAATGCATGAGATTATGATTCATTATTCGAGATCGTCAGTTCAGGAATTTAAAATAGTCATGAAGTTTCAAAAAAGTACCTCTGAATATAGATATGATGCTAACTTACCTTGTGTTGTGGTTTTTGGCTCGGTTTTGGGTGATTTAGGGCGACTTTTGGAGTTTCAGCAATCGGACACAACTCTTTAGTACAGAGAAAAAGTAAAGGATCGTGATTGTAGATTAGATTAATTAATATAATCGTAAATCAGATTTTAACTTAATTGCAAATTAGATTGTTAAAATTAGTGTACATACTAGCTTAGTCAACTAGCACTATAGTATGTTCCACCCTTCATTTCCCATATTATAAGTCGCTACTTAATATATATCTCAACTTACTAAACATGGTTACGTAATAATAATAATAATAATAATAAAAGATTTTGGAGAATCCTACAATGTCTCGATCCTCTTACAGATAAATTAATAATAATAAATACTGAGTCAGTTTACAATATATTTACGTTATTCATTAAGTTAAAATGAATTAAAAAGATGTGTTTTCACTGCGACCTTAAATTGCGAAAGTGTTTCGATGCATCTAATGTAGTTTGTACATTGTTCAGTTCTATTATGAAATGTGTTGATATCACTGCTAGGTCAGTGTTCACTTGAATATTTGCAAAACAATTATTGCTGACTATGATATAATCAGAACTGCAAAACGCTTTTAAAGTAGATATACCGGTTGTGACGTAGTAACTTATCCGTTCTTTTCTAAGTTTGTGCTTCAGTTTGGTTTCAGTTTGATCATAAAAATTAATTTGAATGCAAAGTTGATCCACCCTTCGTTTTAAATATTCAAGGCGTTCCTTAATCTTTCAACATATTAATCCTAGTCACTTGTATATTGCTTAGTTCTATTATGGAATTTGTTGATATCACTGCGAGGTCAGTGTTCACTTGATTATTTGCAAAGCAGTTGTTGACTGTAATACAATCAGAACTGCAGAACGAAGAGAGCATCGCTCTAGACCCTGAACGGAATTTTTCATTGAAGATTATGCATATGACTGGATTCAAGGCACACGAAATATAATTCAAAGAGAATGCAAATGGAAGGAATCCAAGGCTTCTCCTAATTTGGTTATCGGTTGTGCTCGAGAAGTGGGTGATGTTTGCTCCCAGAAATGGAAACCAGGAGACAATATAACAAATGATTAGTGTAACAGCCAGGATTGAAACTTTGTAGTTCGTTCTGTCTCTGAGTTCCTGGTTAGCTCTAGACGGATTACCAGGAATTTTTCGCTTCCAAAGCTTGATTAGAATAGCAGGATACAGAACTAACATTGCTGTGGCTGGGAGTCCTCCAAGAACTAAAGAAGATAGGTAGTAGTAATAGATAAAGGAATCTCCAAACTTCGGCATACAGAGCTTTTTCCCATAGATTTCAAACACTGTCATTTCTATAAGAAGTGGTATAGCAGCAAGGAGAGTGAAGAACCAAATTCCAGTGAGAATTGTGGTGGGTTTTCTTGTAGTTAATGGTCTCTTGATTGGAAAGAAAACGGCCCAGAAACGGTCCAAGGCAATGGCGACAAGACTGAGCAGCGAAACACCACTTGATACGAACCAAGAGGCAGTCGTCAGTTTACAAAGAACGATGCTTGCAATGGATTCACTATGAATAGGCCATTCGCCCACTGATAGAATTGCTATTTCGAAAAGAAGAGGAAACAGAGTTGTGAGTAAATCTGATGCGGCCATGTTGACAACGAAGATATTCATAGTTGTTCTCATTCTCCTGTTAATATTCTTATAAACAACGGCTATAACCAGAGAGTTTCCAACTAGGGAAACTAGGAGAATCGCAGCAAAAAATATTAATTTGCCAGTGTTGATGGGGAAGCGTCCCAAAACTATTGTTCCATTAGTCACCTCCATAAATGTTGAATTGGATTCAATGGTCATATAGTTTCTCCTTTAGAATCACTTGTGTACGAGTATGCTTCAAGGATTCTACTAGTTGGATGTGAGACGAAGGCTGAAAGAGCTTATGTGTTGCTATAATATTTAGGTTGAAAAAGTTCTTTTCGTCGTTTCTTGATTAGTTTCTCTGTTTGTGGTGGCGACTTCTTATAAAATGTAATTAAATTGAAATGGGTTTAGCTTAGGAAACACCTGCTTCCACTGCGTCAATTATCTAAAGGCCAGAATGTTACAGCTAATATCCTCATGTCCATTCAGTTTGTCACAAATAAGAATGCAGTAATTAAAGAGCGAGGCACAAAAAATATAAAACCGAACAGAATTCCTTGCGCGCTCAGTCGTACCAAGCACTGGTGTGTTGAAGCAAGTGAAAATAACTTTTTCACTAAAAGTTATGGAGAAGCGAAGCTTATTTGCTTGCAAGGTGTAGAGGATAGGGAATTATGGAACTCATTGACGTTTTCATTTCTTACGGACACCAACAGCGAGATCACAAAGCTAGAAAGTGATGATTTATTCGGTGGCAGTAATCGGCATCAATACAAATCACGGAAAGAAAAATATTGCAGAAAATAAACAATGTTGATTATTATGGTATTCAAAGACATTGTACTTTCTTCAACTGAAGGCAACCCACAACATATTTTCTTAAGCTGAGAGCGTGAGTCCATGTGTTCAGTTTCAATTGCACTGAATAGCGATCGGCAAATCGAGAAAAGCAGGTAGTGCGCCGGACATTGTTATGTCTGTTTCCCAGGTAAACAATTCACTTACCTTAAATCCATGAAATGTCAATAGTATTTATTCATTGCTAGCTAATAATTTTACATCAGAACAGACTACTACATTATTTTCATATCGTGTCCTATGCCTCCTTCCGTTAATTCAGAGTGTAATATATTTATTCGATCTAATGCATATGGCAGTGTATTCTAAAGTTGTGTCGGTTTTTGATTCATTCACAGCACTTTAAACAATATACAATTCATGAATGTTAAAACACTAATTATGAATTCTCACAACACAATACACTCCGGTAATTTCAAGTTTCGAATCGTTCTTCCGATGCTCCAATTAGTAATTTACTGCTCTAAAACACGATAAACCGGCAATTTGCCAACCGGAACGGCTGTCCGTTTCGTTAGAAAAATTATTCGCAAACATAAATACAGCTGTAATCTGTATTACCTCGGCAAATACGGTATGCAAAAATCAGTATGGATTTTCTGAACGAATTGGAAAGACTCCATGTTTTGAAATCAATATATAAACGACTATGCGATTCAAGGAAAATTCAATACTTGACTCGGGAATTGGACGTTAAACTTCACTTGAAAGAGTGACGATTTTCGCGTGAAATTTAACGTGGAATTCCCGGGGTCAAAGGTCGAGGATGAGAGTCGATGAGAGTCGATGAGAGTCCAAACTCTCGCTCTCGTTTGACTACCCACTCTCATGCACTCTCATCAACTTTGAACATATTCACATTTTAGATGAGAGTGCTCAAGAGAACTGCCGAACGAAGAGAGCATCGCTCTAAACCCTAAACGGAAATTTTCATTGAAGATTATGCATATAACTGGATTCAAGGCATATGAAATGTAATTCAAAGAGAACTCATATGGAAGGAATCCAACGCTTCTGGTAAATTCGTTATCGGAAGCGTTCGGGATCCGGTTGATGTGTTCTCCCAGAACTGGAAACCAGGTGACAAAATAAGAAATTATCAAGGTAACAACCAGAATTGAAACCTTGTAGTTGGTTTTGTCTCTGAGTTCCTGGTTAGCGGCAAACAGATTACCAGCAATTGTAAGCCTCCAAAGCCTGACTAAAATAGCAGGATACACAACTAACATTGCTGTGGATGGGATTACTCCAAGAACTAAAAGCGATAGGAAGTAATAATAGATGCAGGAATTTCCAATTTTCGGCATGCAGAGCTTTATTCCATGTATTTCTAACACTGTTATTTCTGTAAGTGTTGGAATAGCAATAATCAGAGTGAAAAGCCAAATTCCAATGAGAATAATTGTGGGTTTTCTTGTTGCTAATGGCCTCTTGGTTGGGAAAAAAACGGCCCAGAAACGGTCCATGGCAATTACGACAAGACTGAGCAGAGACACACCATTTGATACGAACCAAAACGCAGTCATCAGTTTACAAAAAACAAGGCCTATAATGGATTCGCTATGAATCGACCACTCACCCTCTGATAGAATTGCTATTTCGAAAGGTAGAGGAAACAGAGTTGTAAGTAAATCGGATGCGGCCATGTTGACAACTAAAATATTCATAGTGGTTCTCATTCTCTTGTTAATATTTTTGTAAACCAAAGTTATAACCAGAGAGTTTCCAACGAGAGAAACTGTCAGAATCGCAACACAAAGAAATAGTTTGCCAGTGCTGATGGGGAAGCGTCCCCATCTTCTTGTGTACGAGTATGCTTGTATGCTAGACTTCCTCTAGTTGGACGTGAGACGAAAACTGAAAGAGCTGAACTGTTTGTCAATTGAGTAAGAAGTTTTTTTCCAGGTTTTTGATTAGTTTCCTGTTTTTTGTGTGGAAAATCTTGGAAACTGTAATTAATTTATGGATTTATCTTAAGAAAACACCTGCTTCCACTGTGTCAATTATCTAAAGACCATAATGATACAGATAACATCCTCATGTCCATTTAGTTTGTCACAACTAGGATTGCAGTAATTGACTAAAAACATGATGCGGATTATCACAGTAATAAAAACACTTTAGGGGCTAAAAATAACGACTAATTGGTGGAACACATCATGCTATCTGATCGAATCACCTGTTTAAGAAGGCGATTATAGTAACGTGCTTTGTAGCGAATTTACTGTTTGATCCATAGAAACATTCTTTCATTTGGCCCAAATGCCTCCAGAAACCTGATCAACACAAAATTCAATAATTAAAGAAGAACATGATGTCGATTAGTATAGCGGAACCAAAAATATATAACGACTAATTTGATGAACACACCACGCTATCTGATCGAATCACCTGTTTTAGAAGGCGATTGAAGAATATTATAGTAACGTGCTCTGTAGCGGTTTTACTGTTGATCCATAGAAAAATTATATCCATTGCCCCAAAATAATGCGTCCACGAACATGCTCAACCAAAGGGTTCCCTTTTTGAAGACGTGTTTCTACTATACTATTATTTAGTTTTACAAGGTAAAATATCATTTTCATAAATCATTAATTTATTTAGTATAGTTAGGAAACTTCTCCCCAAGTAATATTTGCACATTTTACTCAAAGAACAGAATTAATGACGTTATATTATCTTATCTTAATTCTTTCCGTCTATCCCTTCGCTTAACTGTATTTTTTTCATTCACCTGACAAACTTAAGACTAAGACGAAACGTTGGTGCTTTAGATTTTACAGCGAAAGTTAAGAACCTTTTTACACTATTTATCTCTTCGGAGCAGAGTAAGAAATGATTACAATCGGACCAATGCATTAAATGTTAACAAGCATTTCAGTTGATTTGTTACTTATCTTGTTTCTCTCTATTTCTATTTTTTCCATATGTAACATTATGACGTAATATCTTATCAGTTCTTTTCTTGTTTATGCTTCAGTTTGGATTAAGCTTGGTCATAAAAATTACCTTCAAAGCAAAGTTCAAAGCAAAGCGAGTCTGCAACGACTGAAACTGGAAAAATCGCAATATAAAAAATTAGTTTGGTGCTGTTGATGTGGAAGCTTGTTCCATTAGACACATCCTTAAAAGTAGAATTGGATTCCATACTCGTATAGTTTCTCCTTTTTAATCGCTTGTATACGAGTATGCTTCGAGGATTCTACTGGTTGCACATGAGACGAAGATTGAAAGAGCTCATGTGTTGCCAATTATGTTGATATTGAAGAAGTTCTTTTCCTCGGTTTCTGATTAGTTTCTCTGTTTGTATTGACGAGAAAGTATTGGAAACTGTGATTAAATTTGAATGGATTTATCTTACGAAACACCTGCTTCCAATACAGCGTCAATTATCTAAAGACAATAATGTTACAGATAATATCCTCATGTCCCTTTCGTTTGTCACAAATAGGAAAGTACTAATTCAACACGTTAGGCGCTAAAAATAACGACTAATTGGAGGAAAGCGAGTTTAAACTTTTGTTTCTCATAACGCTATCTGAACTAATCACCTGTTTAAGAAGGCGATTAAAGAAGATTATAGTAATGTGCTCTTTCATAAATCATAAACATATTTAGTACATTTATGAAATTGCTCGTTCAATACTTCTCTACGTATAATTCTATCTTCTGTTCAATAGATTAGTTATATACCAACTTTCTATTCTAGAATAGAGGTTTGGGGCTTTAGCCAAGTGAATAGATGTTTACACTGGATCTAAAGGTGTATGTGAATAATAATAATAATAATAATAATAATAATAAGTCTTTATTTATCGAGGGTAGCACGTAACAGTTAAAAACTGACAAACTTGTGGCCCTCACTTATAAAACTAATCGTATGGATATGAATGGATGCGCACCACAGCTGATTAGATAGTTAGTTAGTTAGTTAGTTAGTTAGTTAGTTAGTTAGTTAGTGAGTTGGTTAGATAGTTAGTTAGTTAGTTAGTTAGTTAGTTAGTTAGTGAGTTGGTTATTTATTTAGTTAGTTAGTTAGTCCATTAGTTAGTATGTTATCTAGTTGATTAGTTAGAGACTAAGCAGAGACACAGCGCTTGATAAGAGCCAGGACTTCTCTCTGTTCCGTGTAGCTTGAGCTTTAAATACCCTTAAAACGGAGCACTGACAGAGTCAGGGGGTAAAGTGCGCACCGTCGTCTTCCATTGATACCAGCTTTCACAGTTGACGGAACTACCGACGTTAAATAAAAGTAACTTTACTTTACCTTTATAGGTTTACAGAAAGCTAGGCCTGTAATGCTCTCATTACAATATGGCAGATAAGGGATATAATGGGAAGTGAGATAAGTTAGACAAAGAAGCTAAACATAATATTATAATGGGGATCCTACTTTGATTAGAAACATTAATAAAGCTTGCGAGTTCCACAACCAAATGCTCAAAAAAAGTGTAACTGTAGCTGAAGAGTATCCTACTCAAGCATAATCTACAAAGGCCTAAACTAGTTGCCCTTAAATGGCTTAAAAGCGCCTCTATCAAATTGGTCGACTCAAATTATCCGGCTCGTGAGGCTGATAAGTTAGACAAAGTTGGTGTCATCGCTAAGAGCTAATGGTCTGAGCTTAAATGCTTGCTCACAAAATAATCGTGAACAAATTAATATCTTATCGAACATGCTTTCCCTGATTGCTAGTGATACAATTGATATTGACCTAAAAAGAAAGTTGTTGTAGCTGGTCAGTTAATTGATGCTTCACCTTTCGTTTCAAATATTGTAGACGTTCCTTAATCTTTCAATTTACTAATCCCAATTAGTTTGACAGTATTCAGTTGCATTATGGAACGTGTTGATGTCACTGGGAGGTCTGTGTTCACTTGATTATTTGCAAAACAGTTGTTGACTGTAATACAATCCGAACTGCAAAATGGATATAGAATAGTTCTAAACCCTGAACGGAATTTTTCATTGAAAATTATGCATATGACTGGATTCAAGACACACGAACTGTAACTCAAAGAGAATCCAAATGGAAGGAATCCAACGCCTGTGGTAATTTGGTTATCGGATGTGCTCGAGAAGTTGGTGATGGTTTCTCCCAGAAATGGAAACCAGGAGACAATATAAGAAATTATTAGTGTAACAGCTAGAATTGAAACTTTGTAGTTGGTTCTGTCTCTGAGTTCTTGATTAGCAGCAGACGGATTACCAGGAATTTTGCGCTTCCAAAGCCTGATCAAAATAGCAGGATACACAACTAACATTGCTGTGGCTGGGATTACTCCAAGAACTAAGAATGATAGGTAGTAGTAATAGATGCAGGAATTTCCAATCTTCGGCATGCAGAGCTTTATCCCATAGATTTCTAACACTGTCATTTCTGTAAGTGTTGGAATAGCAATAATCAGAGGGAAGAACCAAATTCCAATGAGAATTATGGTGGGTTTCCTTGTAGTTAATGGCCTCTTGGTTGGAAAGAAAACGGCCCAGAAACGGTCCAAGGAAATTACGACAAGACTGAGCAGAGACACACCACTTGATACGAACCAAGACGCAGTCATCAGTTTACACAGAACGAGGCCTGCAATGGATTCGCTATGAATCGGCCATTCACCCACTGCTAGGGTTGCTATTTCGAAAGGAAGAGGAAAGAGAGTTGTGAGTAAATCGGATGCGGCCATGTTGACAACGAAGATATTCATAGTGGTTCTCATCCTCCTGTTAATATTCTTGTACACCACGGCTATAATCAGAGAGTTTCCAACGATAGAAACTGGGAGAATCGCAACATGAAAAATTAATTTGGCGGTGTCGATAGGGAAACTTTCCACGATTCCTGTTCCATTAGACACATTCGTAAAAGTCGAATTTGATTCCATGGTCATGTAGTTGTCTTCTTTTGTAATATGTTTGTGTCCGCTTATGCTGCACTGATTGGAATGGTTGGAAGTGGGTAGAAGACAAAAAGAGTTTGTGTGTTTACTATTGGGCGTATATTAAATAAGTTAGTTTCATCGGCTCTTGATTACTTTCACTATGTGTAGTAGTGAACTCCTTGTACTCTGTATTGAAACTAGAATGTGTTTATCTTAAGAAACACCTGCTTCCACTGCTTCAGTTATCCAAAGGTCTGAATTCTATAAATTAATATGCTGGTTTCCATAGAGATTATAATATATAACAGAACAACAATTAAGGAAGTAGTTAATGTCAAATATTATTATTAATGCGCTTTTGTGTAGTGTACGGCTTCCCTAGTGGCGATTTTTATTTGCTATTTAATAGATTATTTTAATTTTCTATTTTGGGAACAGAGCTTGAGGTTGTGCTGATAGTGGCAATATCGTAGACCGCCTTACAGGTTTGGTTATACAGGTTATACAGGTTGTGCTTACCACATCTTAATAGGAGGATCAGATACGCTTTATAATAGTGATTGAAGTATATAATGAAGATTACATGTATATTATTAAAAATGATAGAAGATAAAAAAAGACAAGAAAGCTTATTAATAAAGGGGCCTAGAAATGGTGGGACCCTATTGTAAATCCTGGCAATCCGTTGAACGATGTATTACCGTCCAGGAGAACTCAGCAGCTAAGAAAAGGTGGACATGATTTATCCTTCCTAACAATTCAACGGAACCTGCTCTGAATCAAATCTTTTAAACTTTATTTAAGAATTTCTAACATATATATATGATTTAAATGAACAGTACTATTTACTAATATTATATTTAGTATTGTTAGAATTGGCGCTTGGCAACATCCCAACAAGTTTAATTCGTTTCGGGCCTGAATCACGACTCCGGTGGACAGGATTCTAGCTGTTCTATCTAAATTTAACGGCTGTTAAGGATAATCCATCGAAGTGTTTGCATGAACATCTTTATTTGAAATCGTCTCAACTTGAACGGTAATGGTAAGTTGTTCGTAAACGTTATTATTAGAAATGTTATTGTTATTACTATCTATTTTTACCTGAGACGTGCATCCCCTTGGGAATTAAAGTCTTTGCAACATTCCAACACGTTTAACTCGTTTTTGCGGAACGTCGTACCCCCCGGTCGTAACAAAGCCTGAATCACGACTCGAATGGACAGAATTCTAGCTGTTCTATCGAAATTTAACGGCTGTCATGTATAATCCATCGAAAACCTGAAAAGTTTGCACGACCGTTTTTGGGGAAAGGTTCTTTATTTGAAATCCTCCCAACTTGAACGGTAATGGTAAGTCGCTCGCACACGTGATGTTCTGAATGCGTAACCAATTCAAGCAAATATTACATACATGTATGTCGTGTAGTCGTAATAGATAGTTGGGTATCCCTAAGTAGGTAAGCAGATACTTCTCCCATACATTTCAAATACTGTCAGTTCTATAAGAATTGGAATCGCAATTTTATATATTGTATTTTTTCCTTGCATATTAAAGAAACAACTAACAGTACTGTGTGGATTATTAATAAAGGTCTGCATAATTGCTAGATTCGTTCATTTTGTGCTTGACACACTCATATATCCTTCATTCGTCACTCAATTGTATTCCAGTTCGTTTATCAGCTGATCTGTCATTTTATCTGTCTGATCTATTTTAATATTTATTACATTCTATTTTCCTTGTATGTATATACATTTTAATATATATTAAAATAAATATATAAGAATTAAAATTCTTCTTAAGTGCCGCTGACGAATGCCTCCTGTAATGTACTTAATGCCTAATATTATTATTAAGGAACTTCTTAATAGCGTACCGCTTTCTTAGAGACCATATTCATTTGCTGCTCAATAGATTATGTCTAATTTCTATTTTGGGAACATAGTTTTGAGGCTGTATTAAAGTGGCAGATATCGTAGGCGGGCTTACCGGTTTGGTTACTGATACAAATGAATTGCTCACCACGTCTTAATAAAAAGGATCATCTATGCATTAAATCGATGCATGAAGTACAAAAACAAAGATTACGTGTATACTATTAAAAATCTTATTAACACAATCCGTTGAATGATTTATTACCGCCCAAGAGACCTCAGAAGTTAAGAAAAATTTGACATGATTTTTCCTTTCTGACGATGAAGCGAACCTTTTGTAAATACATGTCTTTTGAACGTTATTTAAGAAAGTTTAACACATATATATGATTTACGGTAAATGTAAACACTTACTGAACTACTTGTTTAACGAGCATGAGCATTGGCGCGTGGCCAAAACAAGGAGGCGGGGTTGAAATTGACAAGTTTGACATTTGTACTTGTGCGCATGTACAACATTCTCACAG
>JANVCJ010072670.1:0-12313 GCA_026413505.1 Epizoanthus ramosus
AATCCCCGGCCTGGTCGAGGGTTGAACATTTGTGTGACCTTCTTTCCCGCTAAAGTTCACTCAGCTTTCCATCCTTCTGAGGTCGGTAAAATGAGAACCAGCATACATGGACCGCAAGAAAGCGGCTGCCAGAGGCGCCTATGTAAGCTTTCGGTTCGCTGGGGGTAAACTGATAACTGTAATGCACCTTTGAGTATATTCATATAGGAAAGGCGCAATATAAATGTACCACTTTATGTTTTTTTTACTGTTACTTTACTTACAAAATGTGTTACAAAACAGAACAATTCATCTATGACAGATAATTCATATCTACATTATTTTATAATAATATAATTAATATTAATATTAATTTTATACATGTAGACACTAATAATAAGATGACTTATTAAGTAAATTGTTGATGTTATGAAATAAAGGAGGACAGTACCTGCATCTATCTGGCTGTCACGTGGCAGCTACATGTAATAGTAAGACTGGCCTTATGCAAATGTTTCGTCATATATTCATTATTATATCTATCAGTCAGATACCAGCTACATGGTAATGCTTTGATCTACTATAGAGCTGAGCACACTAACTTGGACTCTTGCAAGCTTGTGCTCTATAACAAAACTATGCAAGCCATTTACTATAAATAGTTAATTTACTCAATAATTTATCACAAATTAAAATAGAACTGAAATGACGTCTTGTGAATGAAAATGGGGCAAATCAAGAGAAAGAACAAAGATTTCATATTTTTGGGCTGAGCAATGTCAATTGAAGGCTAGTCATTTCTTCTAAAATTCTTAAAGTTATCTGTCAGAGACACAAAAAAATGAAAGGTTCAATCGGCACCTGGATATAAATAAATAATCCATATACTACCGAGCTGGAATTTAGATTTAGTACACTGCACATTTCTCACCTTAATAAGGAATACACAAATACCAAGCAGCCCTTCGGCCTCATAGGCTTTCAGAAACTTGAAATCTTGTCTTAGCACAGCAGTGTGGGGAAGCTACAGTAAGGCCACAGAGAGAAAACAGAATGGTGAATTGAATACTGGCAAATACTGTCTAGTTTATGTAAAAACATATACGTCTGTACATGTAAGTGTTAACAAATGAATGTAGTGACAAACACGACACAGATAACTGAGTTCATGTCTGCCTTTACAGTTCTTTTGCATCGTGCATAAATGCTCATGTTTAATTTAATAAAAACAAATGGCTCAGACAAAAGTTGGTTCTTGTATAAATGGTACATGATTTGTACAGATACCATAATTTCACCTGTATCAGTTCTACCTGTTTTCTAAACACAGTCTTTGCTGTCTAAAAACAGTATACATGTATAAGTTCTTACAAATCTGAGTCACTTAAATTTTTTAAGAGCTTGCACATAAATGATCAAAATAATATTATTTTAAGGAATGTGTACTTTTCTACCTGCGGCATTATTTCACTTGTTCTTCTTGTGTTAATTACAAGTTCTCTACTAAGTTTAGTTTACCCTGCTTGTTTTAAAATGTCTGGAGCATTCAAGCACCAAGTAGTCTGTAGATTTCAACTACTTCCATGTTTCAGGTATTTTCAAGGGCCTTGGAAACACAACAAATGTGACAGTCCGTTGCCTACATGTACCTTTCCATCTTCACTATCCCCAAGCTGTGTTCCACGGCACAATCTCCTTATGACCTCTTGAAATGAAGAAAGAGCTTCCTAATCCAGAAAAGAAGAGAAGAAAGTAAAATTTAACTAAATAAATTTTAAGCAGAACTGGAATAAATGAAAGCACTGAAAGTGGATGATGGTAATAGCAATTAGAATGGCCAAAATAATGAACTTTATCACCATGCAGTTAACTGACTACCGAAGAGTTAATGGACAACAAACATTTTCATTGTAAGTTGTTCTTGTTTACAACCCTACCAAAAAATATCTAAATGTGTTAAACCGCCAGTAAATGTATAATTATAATAATTGCAGTTTTGGTGATCAGTGTTCATTTGGTAGACTGTAATCAATTTGGGCTCTACCTGATCTCTCCTGTTGACACTTTATTTTCACATTTCTTTTAAGTCTAGCTTATCGTTAGTTAGTTTAGTTAGTTACAATAGTTAGTCTAGTTAGTGAATTAGTGAAAATTTCGGAATAATTTTACTCTGATGAAAGATGTAGAAGGCAGCTGAAAATGGCAGAATCAAATTACTTTTCAACAAATGTATACTTTTTCACTAGTTGACAAACAGCCATAATGTGACCATTCATTTTGATTTCCTTGAAGTTCCATACTGCTTGAGCACTGTTACTGTTGATACAGGACATGCAGGGTTCTCCCAACTTTGACATAGTAAGGGGAGAGACAAGCAAAGTAGGGGGAGAGGCATGCTCCCCTGGAAAATTGTTGAAATCTGCAACCTCTGGAAGCGCATTTGCTGCATTTTCAGCACATTTTAGTGCAAAAATCACTCTTTAAATCAAGGTCATTCCAAGACTTTTACAGTTTTTCTCTTCCTCTTCTCTACCTTCCGTCACCCAAGACTGAACTTGTCTTTTGTTTTGTGGAGAAAAGAAATTTAGAATGCTCAAATTGTTTCCACTCTTCATATCTTCATTGTTCGAATGCTATTTTGAATTTTCCCAGTGTTCAAAGCGGCCAGGCTCGTACTTAGCCTTTCCTCAAGGACAAACGCTTCTTGCAAGGTTCGATTGATCGATCGTACGAGTGAAAACAAGTAGTTTCACGAACTGTAATTGCCCGTAACTGACTGAAATTGAATTCGGAAACGAAATTCGAACCAACTGAAAAGTAAATATAAAACTTTCTTTCCACAGGCAACTGAAGAAGACTTGATTTCCTTTTTGCTTCATACCTTTGGTTAGTAATGAAAACAAGTACAGAAAAGTTGTAGCCAGTATGGTCAAGGTGACTAAACGGAGAAAATCGCCGGTTGCCGGCCCTTCAGGAGAACCCTGCTAAAGCAGTGAAACTTTGAGTTACCATTTTAGTTTTTTATATATAGATTTACAAAGATATTTACAGAGATTATTCCATTTTAAAAGATTTAACTATTTAAACCCCATTTGCACTACACCACAAATAATTTTTGACAAGGTACGGATAAAAGTGGTACCCGTACCTAAATAGGTAGTCCGAGCACAGGTAAAACTGGTACAGGTGTCACTTTTATCTGTGCTGTGTCAAAAATAATTTTACATGTACATGTGTAGTGTAAATAGGGGATTATGCTCTACAACCAAATGATTTGCCACAATTTCTTCCCATAAGCTAGTTTAATATCATTATCATTATCTGGTATTTATGCCGTGTTGTGTCACTCTCTTTGAGTAGTACGGACTTGTAAATAATTTTTACGCATTTTAGATTTTTAAATAAGCTGGTTGAGTTATTACAGATCAGCAAATACTGAAATAGTGAAATACTTTGAAATAGTGATCTGCGCTAGGTTTGAGAACCTCCATGTTTTGGTATTCCAAAGTTGAATCGCATTTGCCCTTTCAAACAGGGTTTGTCGCAATATATCTAGACAAACCAAGGATAAATCCATATTGAAAAACATTTAGCATTTCAAAGGATTATTATATTCTAAACACTGTGTCTGATCGATCCCAAAACAACCAAACCACAAGATCGCTACATCACCGAGTGGATAGATCATATCATCATGATCCAAAGGTCGTGCCGCTACGTACACAAAACTATTTTAAAAATTCACTTCCAAAAGTGCTATATACTTACGTCTGATATTTGCTCCACTGGAAACTGACCCAAGAGCAAGAAGGATTAGAAGCAAATGTCGCTTATGACTGTTCGCTGACATAGTACATGTATAAGAGACCACAAGAAACTGACCAAGAAACTAAAATTCCAAAATGACTGCACTTCATTCCAACCTCGCCCCATGCTCTTCTCTCAACGGAAGGGCCTTGGGAAGCTAAAAGGAAGGACCCTGGGAACGAGGTTGCTTTGGGTTCGCCAATAATTAATCCAATGTTCGCGAAAAAACAAATTTGATGGCTTACAGAAATTTCATTTCAGAAGATAAATAGAGGGTCTTAGATGGATGTGCAAAGATCTCTTCAAACAGACATGTAAGCTTATTTTTATCATATGAAAATCCATAACAAAAACGAACTTCTGAGCCAGCAAACAAGAAAATCAGCTAAGTTTGAGGAGAGAATCAGAGAAATTATGTAATTTTGTGATAAAGAGAAGTGAAGACTGAAGTGAAGCCGAGTTTGTTCAAAAACGCACAACATAACCAACGATATTTTATATCAGACCTGCCAACTCTCCCGGTTTCGCCGGGTGTCTCCCAGTTCCGTTTCTCACATATTTCTTTGGTTTTAGTCGGTCAATGTCGGCTTGAACTTCTAAAAGCTTGTTTTCTTATCTAAACAATGCGTGAATCGCTTTCTTGTATTTGAATATTCAAAGTAATTTCGCAATTCACTTATTAGCGCGATGATTTTATAATAAGAACCATTACAATTACTGCTATTTTACAGGCCTCCGAGGGACCATCCTAACAATCTTGATCCGAAGATTAGAGGTTAATAAATGACAATACCAGAAACTGATCTTTGAAATCTCCAGATTTTTTGCTAAATCTCCAGATTTTGTTAGCCCAAAATAGCAAATCTCCAGATTTCTTAATCTCAGGGGTTGGCAGGTCTATTATATGTGGATTATCAGTTTTATTCCACGCATACATTCTGGTAATTTATGGCTTTGTGAATAATAAAGAATAATATTAATAACCCATGCTATGAAAAATCATTGAAAGGATCAGAAGCCTGGAAAGTATATTTCAAAATTAGTATGTAACAAATATTATATACTCCACTGTACATTTATAGATATTTTGCATTTTACCTACATTATTCCGAACATTCCTGTACAGAAGCAAACATTTTTACTGCCTTCCAAGGCCTTATTTCCAAGGATTTCTTGTAACTTTCCAAGCGCGAATATTTTCCAAACATTCCAAGTGATTGTAATCACCCATTTTAGTCACTGCTTCAGGCCTGTCAACCACTAAAAGTACGAAATCTGGAGATTGCCATTCTATGCTGAAAAAATCTGGAGATTTAGCAAAATATCTGGAGATTTCAAAATCTTTACGATGTAGTCTTTTAAACTCTAATCATGGTCTAAAATTGTTTGGGCAGTCCTCTAGGCTTGTGAATACAACATAAAGTGAATCCGAACTCGCAACGACTGTAGATTGCAAATTGCAAGAGTCCCTTCTTTCGCCAGAAATCAGTCGCTCAACGATCCCGTTGTCAACTGATTTCTGGCGAAAGAAAGGACTCTTTTGCAGTCTACCAACCGAACACCGAAATGTAACTTTTAAGTAAAGATTAAAGTAAGAACGCGATTCACGAGCAGTTATCGCACTTTTCCTTTGAACTGGTCTTTTTCTTAAAAAGCCAGAAGACTTGACCAAGTCTTCCCCGGGAGAAATGGGGAAAAATCGCGAGAGACCCGGCGAAACCGGGAGAGTTGGCAGGTCTGCTGCTCAGTGAATTGAACATTTTCTGAACATTCCCAGAGATTATCAAAGAGTTTCAAACTGAAGATCTGTCAAAACATTTTCAGAACATTGTACATTAGATTAATGTGACGAAGACTATTCCGAATGTTGGGGGAAAATAACTTTTTAACTACTATCTACTTTACTGACACCGAAACTCTTGGAAAATAAATTTGTTCATCAGATCAAACTTTTTTTTTTAATCTCAGGAGCTGCTGTAATCATCATACTATGGCAATATTTGTATCGTTCATAGAAATCAATTCAACAGTTTCAGAAAGACAACCAGTGACTTTACTAAACTGTTTGTTTCATCCATTACCTTGCTTGCCATTCATTGGCCATATTTACAATAGAGACGGAAAACTCGTCCAGATGGATAACTAAACCACTAGTCATTTATCTGAATAAGTGTCTAAACGTGACAGATAACTCCAGTCAAATTGTGTAACTAGCCATAAATTCATATCTAGATGGATTTTTTTTCACAAATTCAACCACTCATCTGTCTGTAGATGATTAACTCGTCAGTATTTTCAAAATTCCACCTGAACGGGCAGATAAATAGAGGATCTTACATGGCTGTGTGAAGATGCGGCTTTTATGTCGAGTGTCGAATATACGGTAACACAAGAAAACAAAAGCCATATCTTCAAACAGCCATGTAAGTTTCTTTTTATCCATAAGAAAAACGAACTTCCGAGCCACAAAACTCAAAAAATTCAGCTGATTTTTTTAAAAAAAGCATAACATAATCAGTGTTATTTTGTATGCACAAAGATATGACTTTTCTCAACACTTTTGATACTCGGTATCATATGGAATTTCATATGATAAAAACAAATGCGTCTATAAATCTAAGAACATAGCTATCCCACTATGACAAGTTATCTGCCTGGATGAGTTATCTGTCTCTAGCATAAATAGGGGCCACTGTTCAATTAGAATATCAGTCTTAAAATATCTTGGTACGATTTGCTTCTGAAACTGAAAAATAATACTTCTCAAACTAAAAACTTGTCTCGGCATCCATATCTAATATGTATTTTAGCTCAGCATTGCATGAGTAAGTGACTGCGTTATTAATGTGGGCAAATGTTTTTGCCGAGTGTTTTTCCTGAAAATTGAGACATTTCTTGTCACTAACCGAAATCTTCACTAGAAACCATTTCTTCTTTCCAACTTTGGCTTAAAATTATCAATCATATTAAATCTATAGTTTACCATTTCCTCTTTAAAAATATTTATCGGCTGATGACTTCTTTCAAAACGAATTCACTCATCATTCACTCATAATTCACTCAGAATTCCTTCATTATAATCGTATACGTGTAACTACTCTCCAATGGTACAACAGGTACTGGATTACTTGCAAAATAATTTCTATAAATCTAATTTACACCGTCAAAAGCCGTGCACTTCCAAACCCAAATCGCCGTCTAAAGGGGCAGACTTTCCTAATGATACCTATTACCTTATTTGGAAACAGAAGCACGGCAACAACTACTATGCACACAGAAATAACAATATTCGTCCATTTCTGAACCAGTGCCTTCTCTCGCATGTATTCATTCAGCTCATCCATAAACAGAAATCTGTTTCTATATTCACGTCCTAGCTCAAACTGTGAAGGCACCGGGAAGAGCGACTCATAGAAGTCCACTAACAAAGCCTTTATGATTCCTGCTTCCTTGGTACCATGGGCAATATTATCATTTAAACACACAAACTTCTTCCTTTTCCCCCTGATGTTGTCGAGTTGTTGCATCACTGCCGTTGCATTGTCACGGATCATCTTGAAAGCAACCTCCTCGTCTCCCAGAGTCTCAAACTTGTACTTGGTGAGTGTCTTGTAGGAGTCATTCAGCAGCTTGATTATGGGATCGCAGTTTGCAAGAAAATCTCTAGTCACCAGTGGCATATCAGCAACATAATATTTCTCAGTTGGAAGGCCTGAAGTGTGTTTCCGGATGTAGGTTAAGTTCAGAGAGCAGTTTATGAGGATTCTTTCAAAAGACTTGAGTGTATCTAGACTGAGAGGTAGTGGAAACATTCGAGTGGCTAGGATTCGCAGTTCACGATCTGATAATGTACCTGAAATGAAAAAGGTTTCAGTGATATAAGAAGGTTCCATACCATATGAATACTATATAAATAATTTAATATATTCTTGTATTCAAGCTGGATTTCAAAGGGCCTCAGCCATATTACACCAAAGAAAATGGCTTAGAGTAAGTAACAAACACTGTACGCATGTTACTTAAAATACAGCATAGGTTGTGAACAGGTACTCCCAGCTGGGAAAAGGGGAAAAACAAAGGAGATGGGGGGTATTCCCTCCCCTTATCTTTTTCTTTCTCTTTCATTTTTCCCCTTTCCCCAGCCAAGAGAGCCTGTCCACGGGCAAATCACAGCAAGGAGCTTACTTGGATATTTTTGAAGCCTTCTAAGGGTGCTCTTCTCATCAGGAGATAATATGTACAATGTACTTTCAGGGTTCACACAGGATTGCAAGAACAACATGAATTCAATGACTTTTTCAAGAAGGTCAGACTCTTGTTCAAGGGCCAAATCGTGTCAAAGCTCAAGGCCAAGTCAAAGGTTTCTTAACCAAAACCAATGTACAGTACATAATTTTATATCATTACTGATTCCATATTATCAGTTCACGTTTCCCTACATTAAACAACATTTGACAGCATAAACGTTGTCATACAACAGTAATGTCTGAGCTACAATTCTATATGTATACCCAAAAAAATCCCAAAGGTATTCAGCTGAATGCGCATGGTTCTGATTGACTTCAACACCATGTAAGTGTTCCTAAATTAAAATGACTAAAAAAAAAATTAAACACAAAACCAAAAGACTCCTGGCGTACTTTTAGGACCCAAAAAAATCCTAGCGTAAATTATTTCACAGACTCAAAACAATTCCTTCAGACCAACATTTATACACAAAAAAATCCTTCAGATCTCCCCATCATGAGGATACTTGAGTGGGGCCCCTGGGAAAGAATCACACACTAGATCCAGATGTACCTGAATGATCTGTATCCACTTCAGTGAATGTCTTTGTAATGTTCAGTTCTTTCTTCTGTCCCATAACAAAATACATGAATGAGAATGCAAACTGCATGTCATCAGAACTTCGCAACTTGTGAGCCGACGTCTGATCAAACTCATGAGGTAGCATTTCCTGCAGTTCATTCATAATGCTCACGTCAATCATATGCGGCATGTGGGCAGGTACCTTTCTGGCAATGTACCCAAATTTCCGGTTGTAAATGCGATGAACATGTAGCAGTGAATCAGCAAAGGTGTCCATCAACTTTCTACCCAGCAATGGCTCGGTCTCATACTGAGTCTGCTTTTCTCTTCGCTTGTTAACTTCACGATATTGCTGTAAATATCAAGAGTTAAACAGCAAATTATTTCAATTTATCTGTTTTCTTGGACAAAGTGTCTGGACTGAATGGAGCATTATTTTGAATGTTCTTTTGTCACAAAGATACCAGCAAACCAACCTGCATCAGCTGAATAGAGAACTTTAGTTACTTTATTTGTAATGCACCCTTGAGTATATTCATATAGAAAAGGCGCAATATATATGTACCACTTTATTTTTTTTTACTTAGAGAAACCTTTCAAATATTAAAAGGATGAATCAATTTCTACAATAATTTGATAATAATAGCCATATTAATAAAGGATTATTAAGAATATTCTCAGACCAAAAGGTGGATTACAGTATTTTACAAAAAGAAATCAGAAATATTACAAAAATTACATTGATTTTGTTAGTTTCAAAGTATAATAATTAAATGTAATAAAAAGTTGAAAAACTGATAACTTACAAGATATTGTTGCTAGTACTAATATTAATTAATAATCACTTGTCGAATACCTATGTAAATTATTTGATACTAAGTAGGGCAGATAAATGGGGGAAGAAGGCCTTTTTAAATGATCAGAGACAAACGAGAGAGACAGCATTTCCATTTAAAATAGTTTCATTTCACAAACACAGCGTTGGTAGTAGACTTTGTTACTTTCAGTGACTTGGGTAAAATATTATTAATTTGGTAATACAGCAACGAAAAGAAACCAGATGTTACATACATATAATGATATACTATGGTTGATTAATTACAAGATGATATGGCATGATTTTGTCATGTATGGAAGTTCTTGAACAGACTTCAACTGCTAGCCCTTTGTCAGCTGCTTTAAAGGACAACCAATATTCAAAATGTAACATATTATCCAGAATTTAGTTGATAACCTTCAGTAGCAAGCATGTCTTTTTTTCTTTTGTGAGTGTGGTTTGCACAGTCGGCAAGATCCCTGACTACCAACCAGATAATCCTGGATTCAACTGAATTTGTGTGACCTTCTTTTGCTACATGTACACCATCCATGGATAGGAACTTAAGCCATTGGTCTAATTTATCAACGGTATATCAGGGGATTTATAAGAACCCACGCACTTGTCGATAAGAGTAGGCTAATGCTGGGTGTTGTGGTCTGTCACCTCCTCTCTATAAAGTTACTGTAATTTGAGATCATGCATGGACCATATATCGGCAGCCTACGGCTCCTTCAATACCTTCAGTTTAATTTTTGAGACTCGGTAATGTAATGTACATCTGAACATATTCCCATGGAAAGTGTGTAATGTAAATGTAATACCATTACCTATATTAGGTTGCGGCCACTGTTTTACAAGTCATTAGTCAACTTCCAAGTCTTTTCATTTCAATTCCAACGCTTGTGACAATAAAACTACAAACAAAAAACTAACAACTTGAAAATTGACTAATGATTCACTCACACACGACCTGTAACACACACTGACTCATCTTGCTCATAGCAAGATATACTGTACATGTATACAGCCATTTAAAAAAGGTTGTTGGAGTGCATTCACGCTTTCCCAGACTGATTAGAATCATGGGTTGGGAAAACAAAAGAAGAATGCAAGCTGTTGCAATGGAAGTTTAAAATCTAGACAAATTAATAGTTTAAAGTATTTTATCCTGCCTTCTTCCTTAGTTTTCAACACCAGTAGATACTAGATAAACAATTACATAAGCAGGGGTCCTTTTCATTCAATCTGAGATTGCACAAAATGTACCACTAATTGTACACACCTGAAACTCTTGTCTTCTCTCCCATGGCAGGAAACTTGTGTCCTCTGGTTGAACCACTGGTTTCCAGTCCCCATAGCGTTCCTCCCATTCTTTCCTACTTTCTTTGATGTCATTGTTGTATCTCAACAACTTATGCTTTGTGTCGGCAATCCATTTGGAAACAAAAACCTCATCCTCACTCGGTATTTTGGTGTGCCCAGTATTAGCATTACCTATGTGTGTCAAATGCAATAGACTATTTTGCTGAATTGTGGAACCGTGACTTGTAGAGGTGAAGAAATCTTGGTTCTTACCAACATCAGGCCAGTCATCCGTAGACAGCAGTTTGCGGCCATGCAAATCATGAACTTCCTTCTTTCTATCTGAGTGCATCTTGCTTGTGTTGCTTCGAGAGTCCTTGATTTTTATTGAGAAAGAATCAAACGAATGTATTAGTACTAAATCTATCATTCACAAAAGCTTGCATTCACTACATGATATGTAAAACTTAGTAGTCTGCAAAGTGCATGCGTTTTTAGATTCATGATTGTGAAAGATATTATAGGATATGTGCACTATATATTATTGCCGAGCATTAGCGAGGCATCGTATTCTAGACACAATCGATGGGCCGGCCGGCTGGCGCTTCGGATTTCAGGATGATTCTCCCCAGTCCATGCAAATTATGCACGTGGATACCAAGCCCTGGGATACGCATGTCATCTGGAGCCAGCTCAGTCCAGCTCAACATTTTGCATTCTAGGATCGTATGTGCATACATGTACAGGTGCGCAAAGGATAGTTTACGACTTTCTTCTTCATCAAAAATGGTAAGTATAATGCAGAAGTACTTGCAGCAAAACTGAATGAAAGTTTATTTGCTTGTGGAAGTATTCATCAGGGAGATGAACGTTTTAGCGACCTGCCTTATACAAGCGATTTCGTCCAGTTCAGCTGTGGAGTTTGGAGAGTATCAATAGAATCCTAACACATGGAGATCGTATGTACGTGAACGGTGTTGCAGATCGACAGATCCCCGATCGAGAATTATTGTCAGTGAACCATCTTCCTGTTGTGGCTTGTTGGTCCATGGAAACAGAAGCGAGTGAGTTGCCTGTTGCAGAATCTAAATTTTTTGCCACGAGGAGAGCTCCAGCCTGTCCAGGCTGACACGTTTCGAGAGTTTTGTGGATAATATAAACATAGTCAGCCTTCAGGTGAAAAGCTCGGCACTTCATTTACCATCAGTAACTGCTAGTTATAGCTGAAGTTTTATTTACTAAGAGAACAGGTGCCATCTCTAGGGACCGATATACTTTCATCAGACAATGGTCAGTATGCTATCATATATATTGGGATTTGGGGTGTATATATATTAATACACAGTAGGGGGGGGGCTTATATCCACTAATGCATACAAATACTATAAGAGAAACATTTTGGAATGAGCTACCAAGAAATAAAACATATAGCATTATATATCATATAGTATTATATATCATATAGCATTATATATCATATAGCATTATATATCATATAGCATTTTAGTAGAATTTTGCAGTGTTCTATTGCAAATGGACGCATGTGATTGGTTCTCTGAGCGTTTGCTATTAGCCGATAGTCAACGATTGTCAACA
>JANVCJ010072681.1:0-12311 GCA_026413505.1 Epizoanthus ramosus
TTTTTCAATACTTTCTCAAGGTGTCTATCTCCCAAAAAGATCCCCCCTCCACTCCCCGTCCCCCCAACTCTAACATATAATTTAAAGTGCTGTCCTGTTTTTTCTTCGTTTCTCTCGTTGTTTTAATTGCTCACAGCTGTGCAATGGATCAGGAATAACATCCCCAGGGGGGTGCTGCATGTGCTTGGGTGGTATTTCCATATACTCTTTACGTGGGCCATACCATGCCTCCAAATGTTTCTCCCACAGGCGAGGGACAGGAAGGGCAAATCCCTCAAACTTAAGTTTCTTCAGAGGAAAAATGTCGTTGTAATCAATTGCATCGGAGCCATAGAAAAAGCTTAGTAACAAACCATGTATACCTCCTGGTGGTTCTGTTTCTTGAAAATTTCCCTTGCTATCCTGTCCAAGAACAAACAAGTCAAGAATAACTCCATCCTCATAACTGCATTCTCCCTTCAAGCACATCTTGGCACAGCTGCTTTTGTCCCTCAGTTTTGCTATCAAGGCAGAACCTTCTGGAAATTTAAAACTCTTATCAGTATCTTTAGTCTGAAAGAAAATACCAGCCAGTAGGTCTTTTGACCCACTGTCGACAAATTTCTGGTAATCTTTTCTCGACAGAGCAACATCAGTGTCTGTATCCCATGGGACAATCCCTCCATGTCTTGCGGCACCGAGTAGGGTGCCCCTGCAAAGCCAGTAGTCAATTCCATGCTTTTCGGCAATCAAATCGAAAATCCTTAACATCCGAATGGCAACCAACTGTGACTGGCGAAGTTCTGATTTCTCTTTTCTTCGGATATCTGGACAATCAATTTTTCCATCTATGCCAAACTCACATCGGCCAATGTTTGCATACGGTATAGGGTGCAAATCGATGTCAAATATTTTCCCAGAACTGTTACGATTTTGACTGTGTTCTTTCAAATTGCTGGCCATTCTAAAACGAACAGATTACTCTGATAGAAAAACACAAAAGAGATGACAATAAACCCTTTTGGAACGTGAATGGTTAAAATTGGGGAAGATCAGTTAAAATGGATTACAAACATTCAAATTTAATTTCAGTCCAGGCAAGATATTAAATAAGTTTAACCCAGACTCTGTCAAGATTGTGTTTCTGCATTCTTGTAGTTAGATACCTCACCTTGTGTTTTCACATCATTAAACTAATGTATAATCGTTTCGTGTTGTCCTACTGAGCTTACAACTCGTGATTCATGGACTTATCCCTAGAAAAAGCCGTGACATAGCCCCTTTAAATGTTACCTTGTGAATTTATTGCTACTATAAGTATTCTCCTTTGTGAACCCAACACCCTAAATTCTCTTTATACACCATATATATAAGAAACTACTCACAAAGGTAGTACTGACCTTTACATGTACTTTATGAATATAAACCCATCGACTTATATACGGTGATAATGACCACGTAAAAAGGCTGGATTGGACACAACAGAAGATACGTGCAGATTTTTTTCTTACTACTATGTTATTGTCTATGAAATAGCAAAGGCCATTTGTATTTATAACTTCCAGAGTTTTAGGCAAACCTTTACTGGCATAATTTTTTATCAACAAACAAGTAGTAAGCTACCTCGTTTAATAATAACAATAGGCAATATTATTCACTAAGCCATAAATTACCAGGATTTATGCGTGGAATAAACAATAGTGATAATCGCCACATGTGATGAAATATCGTATTTATTCACATGTGAAAAATAACAATTTTCGCTCCGTAGCACTCTCTAGTCATTTAAAGCCGCAGCCACCTTGTCACCCTAGTGCGGCAGTAGACATCTAACTTCCGATTGTCTCCGAACATTTTCCGAAAATTACCGAAGATTTCCGAAGATTTTCCAAGGATTTCAGAAGATTTTACGACGATTTCTGACATTTATGATTAGTGAATAATAAACAGAATAGGATAGGATGAGGATATTGTCAACACTGAAAGATAATAATCATATATCTGTGTAATATCCTCTATTTATTAATTTTTCAATGACTGTTTCATAAGTTGAAAGTATCTCATTATCCCATACTTCTTACATATCAATTAACATAATTAATCAGAATTAATCAAGTATTGTCTGGTGCTGGACATATATAGGTGTTAAGAACTTACAACACATTCGGGCTGGTCAAGCCATGGAGTGGGTAACATCGTCTGGTGTTCGAAGTGAATGTTAAGACCTTACAACACATTTAGGCCAGTCAGGCTATGGAGTGAGTGCCATAATATTACCTGGTGCTGGACATGGATGTTAAGAACTTACAACAAATATACAAATATTATTACGGTAGGGTCGGTCATTCTATGAAGTGATTAACATTGTATGTGCTGGACATGGAAATAAAGAACTTAAAACAATGAAAGATCTCCATCAGCCAGCACAAATGTATACTATCTGTAGACCTACAATAAAATATGTACATGACTTGTACATGAATACTGAACTAAACTGAACTGACTTGTGAACTGAATTCTACATAAAGTTATATACATGCACGTGGCTGCTGAAACAAACAGTTTTATAATTTAATCAATGTAAGTGCCCTACAGCACTAAAATCACCTTGGGAAGTAGACCCCCCTAGCTACATGCATGTGTAAATATTATTATTTATTAATATGATTATCATTGTTATTGTTATTATTATTATTATTATTATTAACACAATTATTATTATGTATCAGATGTTGGAGATAACAAGTTGAGAGTACATGTAGTTCCAAGGACACTTTGGAGTGCCTTGACCATCAAATCTACATGTAGGTGTTCATGTACAGTAGTGTACAGTAAGCACATGTTATACATGTACTCAAAATGTACATAAACATGGGTTAGGACTATGAAATATGTACCTTAAAATGTGGGAAATACCATTCCTCAAACCTGAATTTCAAAATCCTCTGGACTAAACATTATACCCCAAACCCCCCTTAGGCGCTCAGGCCTTCAGTGATTGCTTTGCCTTCACTAAATTGGAAGCCTGGCAACATCGCTACATCTCTGGCTATGGAGCCAAAAGCATTTGCAGAATTGCGCATATTTTAGGTATTCTAATTACATATACGTATCACTACTGAATTATTTGTACTCTACACATAGTACAGGTGATGAAGTGAAATGATCATATATACACCGCAGTACAAACCCACATCATAACACATAGTACAGGGTTACCATGGTGATGCAGTCTTTACCGAACACGTAATGCAAGGACTTTCCAGGATTTTCAAGGACCGTGGCAACCCTGACGGTAGCTATAGCAACGTTTCTCATGTCGTCATTTACTGTACATTATTACTGTGCCAAATAAGAGGGTCTTTTCAAATTATCATCATGGTTGGCACATTTACATTTCAATATAACAGTGTTTATAAACAAAAAACACCATTAGGTAGCCTGAACTTAGATTTCTAAGACCTTGTACGGAGAAAACATACTACACGTAGGTTTCCTGAGTGCGTACTTGATGGAATTAGCACAAACAGGGGTGTTTTTTACTGTGTCCGGTAAATAGTTTGGGGACCATTGGAGATGATTAGTGAAAAACAACAGGGGTCAGAGATCTTTATTTGTGGTAATTTCATCAAGTATATTCAAGTTAAGAAAACCAATGTATTTGGTGTTTTTCTGTGTCTGGTAAATAGTTTGGGGACCGTTGGAGATGATTAGTGAAAAACAACAGGGATAAGAGATCTTTATTTGTGCTAATTCCATCAAGTATATTCAAGTTCAGAAAATCAATGTTTTCTCCATACAACGTCTTAGAAATCTAAACATGTTCAACCTTGATTATTATCACTCAGCTTGGGCTGCCTGTGTTTCAAACCTATGACAAATCAAAATGCGTACTGTCTTGTAGTTTTAAAATACAGACTCCATGTTAGCACAGCAGTGAATATTATGTTTGGTTCTCAAGCACTGCATTGCGGCGAAACAAAAGATACAGTTCCTCGTGGCTCCACTAGATCCATCCGGCATGTTTTTCACTTTCGTTGTAGAAGTACCATATATCTCTTGGTGAGTGTTATTTAGTTAAGGATATCTCATTTAAAATATTAGATATATAACCCAGTTTAGTGATGCAAGTAACAGTTATACTGGAACTTTTTCAATACCGTGAAAAATAGTCAGGGGCAGATCCAGGAATTTTGGAAAGGAGGGAACCTGAAATTTAACCCCAGCCCCCCCTCCCTCCCCAGAAAATAGAAAAAGTTAAATATGCTACCTCGTTTTCATTTAAGAAAAACTTAGTGGGACTGGTTTGGGTCTCTGGGTTTCGTTTGGCCATTGGTAGGACCATTTTGGTGCTTTAGGAGGCTAGATTTTAAACTAGATTTTAATAAAGGAGTGTTACATAACAGAGATGAGAAAAAATAAGTGTGCAACAAAAAGGGGAGGGGTCTGAGCCCCTTAGGCCCCTCCCCTAAATCTGCCCCTGACAGTCTGTACAGAACATTCTTATGGAAACATCCAGACTATATAATAAATAAACTGCATTGTGCCCTCGAGTATGTGTACATATACCGTGGACATTTACACACAGTCACATACACATGTAACACCCAACCGCCAACCCACAAATTATTCATAATCTAAAGTATTATAACATTTAAAATCTTTCCTGCATCTTAAGAGCACATTATAGTACAATACAATACATAGAGGATATTACATGGCCGCACGGAGATACGATTTTTATCTTTGAGTGTTGACCAATATCCTCACGAGTGAGCGAAGCAAACGAGTGAGGATGTTTTCAACACGAGAAAATAAAATTCCAAGCAGCCATGTAATATTCTGTTTATTATTCACTAAGCCATAAATGTCGGAAATCGTTGGAAAATCTTCGGAAATCTTCGGAAAACCTTTGAAAATCTTCGGTAATTTTCGGAATATTTTCAGAAATGGTCGAAAAAGTTTGGAAAGTATTTTTTAAAAATTCCGAAAATCTTCGGAAAATGTTCGGAAAATGTTCGGAACATGTTCGGAGACGATCGGAAGTTAGATGTCTGTTGCCGCACTAGGTGGCTGCAGCTTTAAATGACTAGAGAATGCTACACAAGGAAAATTGTTATTTTTCACATGTGACGAAATACAATATTTCATCACATGTGAAAAATAATTTTATTTCACGCATAAATCCTGGTATTTTATGGCTTAGTGAATAATAAAATAATTTATTTCACGTCGATAACGTGGGGAATGGTTGCCCAGTCTCCCGAGCAGGGGCTCATGTTAGAAAGGCTCGGCTAAAAAAACATAAAAAAAAAACAATTTTTTTTAAATTTATGATAATGTTGCAATGATGGACCATGAAAAGGTAATTAACTCTGACAGAGTGACTACCAGTGTTTTCTCTATCCAGTGAAAAACATTTCTATACAGTACCGCTCAGATGTAACCTAACGTCGCCCATGTGATCAAACTCTTGAGACCAGAGAGATATTTTTGCGGCACTACGGGATATGGGATACCACCCTTGGGTTTTGTCTCACTGCAATAACGTTTTTCTTCTGCAGTTACTTCCATTAGTGACAAACAATCTGTGATTAATTGAATAGCAAATCATTTCAATAATTCACTTGCCAATCTGAATATTGAATGTGTGTTGCACGTAACTATAACATACGCGTCGGTAATAATAACATAAGTCCTGCGACCAGTGCTTGAAATCTAGGAGTCTGGTTTATTTATTTAGTTATTTGTTTAAACAATATTTAAACAGGGACATCTGATTTAGCCTAAGGGTAGTTTAAACAGAGCCCTGTAAACAAAACTCTTCAAAAACTAGACGCTACATAATAATAATAGAGAAAGATACAAAAATATCACCAACATATACAAATATAAATTTACAGGTTCGTAAAATGGCCTTTGGTTGCCCTTTTAAACTCCGAGAGCTTACTGATGTTTCTTATTTGGGGTGGTAGCGTATTGAATGTTTTCGCTACGCTGTATTTGAAACTACCCTGATATTTAGTAGTCCTCGCTAATGGTAAGCGCGATAGGTCTTGATGTCTTGCGTTATATTGATGTGTTTCACCCACATGACCAAATTCTGTAAGAAAATAGCTTGGACTCATCACGTGTAACGCTTGGAGCACAAGTGTGCATTTTAAATAGTCCCTGCGGGCCTGCAGATTTAGCCATCCTAAACTCTTAAACTCTTAAACTCTTATTATCCTAGGATTGACTCAATTGCTGCTGTCTCGACAGGTGTGCCCTCTATTATACATGCTGCACGCCAGTTTAACTTATCTAGGTAGTCTTTGGAGCCCATGCCGCAACTGTTCCAAACACCAGATCAGAGTAATAATCGAATAGTGGCAAGACCATCGCGTTGTAAAGAGTAATGCTCACTGATCTAGGTAGCACTTTGCGTGCACTGCGCAGCATCCCAAGCCTGGATGTAATATCGACTCCGTTATATGAAACGGCATGCAAATCAGCAACAATTTTGTCTGCAGAATAGGCTCTATAATTTCTGCATCTGATGGTTTTGATTTTACCTCTCGGGATTTTGGCCCGTCTGATAATGAAGACGAGGGAATGATCACTGATGGAGCACTCAAATACACCAGAGTCTGTAACTTTTTCACTGTCAGTAGTGAAAGCTATAAAGTCGATAAGGGTAGACGAGTTCTCAGTAATTCGAGTAGGATCTTTGATGAATTGTGTAAATTGATAGGTATTTTAAAAGCAGTTTACAGAGTTCCTTAGTTTCAGTAGGTTTCTTGTCTAACAGATCGCTGTTTGCATCAGTCTGGATGATAGTCTCCTTCTCTTCACTCCACGCGTAGTCCAGTAGCCTTTCAAACCAGAATTTGTGCTTTGCAAGTGCTGTGATGCACATCACGTGATCCCAATGCATCCCAGACCAATTATATAGATCGCGGGCACTGCAGGCTCGCTTCCAAATCTCACGGTTTCAACGTGAGACTCACGATTTTATGTGTTATCTCACGGTTTATCCTCTAAATCTCACGCTTTTCCAAATCGAATGAGTTCTTAATCAAGTACAAACCAAAATGAAACTTGCGTGTTACTTTACGCATTTTCTTGGTACTTCTAGCAGTTTTCTCATTGAATTCCGTCTTTGAATATGTGTGAATCTGAGCGCAAAGGCCCCTGCCCCTGCCCTGGGAAGGAGGCTTTAAAGCCTTTATAGTTTATTCGTCGTGTTTAAAGGCGTAGTTGTCTCGACATTGCTAGTATGGTTAGTCTTGTATTTTGTTCATTTTGGGACATTTTTAGAAATTTTACGGTTAGGGACCTAAATCTCAAGGTTTTTTTAGGGAAATTTTGAATACCTCACGTTTTAGTTTAGGGGTTTCAGAGGTTGGAAGGTCTGGCACTGACACAATTTTGCGATCGTTCGCGTGCGTTGTTGTTGGGTCGATTGCTGAACGAACACTTCCAATAACTGGTGCTTGCTTTTATTTGTCATTTTTCTTGTAAAACACAATCTTCAAACCTTGGCCATGAGTAATGATTACTTTTTCTTGAACAAATTTGAACGTTTTAAGACCTCAAGGACAAATTGCAAATTTAAGACATTTTCAAGGCCTTAAAAATGCAAAATCAAAAATAAGATTTTTTGGCGCCGGAACCCTGCCAACCCAACCCCAAAATAAAACTTAAACCCAAACCCAACCCACAAAAGATAGTTAGGAACAAGAATGAATTATAATAATTATTAATAGCAACTTTATTACCATTAGAAATCATGTGACATTCCAAATTTAAGACCAATCATATTGTCTGTCATTAAAAGTACACCAGAGGGTCGGCTGCAGTCTTGTCCACTTGCACTGCAGTCACGTCAAGGGTACCTCCTGCATGTGGCAAGGTCTTGTAGACCCGAACATGCACATACGAATCTGATCCCACTTCAATCTGGGAAGGTGAAGAAACAGAGAAGTTGTGTTCACATCATTATGACTGATATCATCGAATTTACATTTATTTCATAATTCTAATACAACCTAAAAACTGAAAGATGAAAAATAGGGCACAACAGGCTTGAGTCCTAAAATCAGTAAACATTTAGATGTTAAATAATTTAACAGCCATTCTACTTATGCGCCACTTCAAAGGGTTCTGATCTAATCCCTTGACAGCAGGGTGTTTGGCCAAAGAATTAGGGCTTCCTATAAAATGCTCAAGGGTCTGTAGACCCTGGAGGAAAAGGAGGCACAGGGGAGGGGGGAGGGCTTGAAACTGACTCAACATAAAACAGTTCAGATTAAATACATTTATTTCTGAATCTGTGTTTTATTAAATATTTTCAAAACATGCATGTTAATAACAGGAGTTCCAATTGAGCTGAACAAGTGACATTTCAGTCACGCAGACATCAATTGACATGGAATGCAAAATAAATCACTGACTTACATCGCACGACAAAGAAATGCTCGTAATAAATAAGAAAAGTAATTAATTTTATAGTATATATTATTTTCCAGATATAGTTCTAAATATGTGAAACAATGACAAATGGTCACAGTTGCAAATCTCCCAGGTTTGCAGACTTTGCCCTGATTTAAAATGAACTAATCTTCGGTAATATAATTTACTTGCATTGAGTTTACCAAGTTGATATTTTATTATTTGTATAAATATAACAAAATAAACACCTTTGAGTCATCAAAAACCTGATCATTTTATATTTCATATGCAATTTCGTTAAATACAATCTATTAATTATAAAATAGTGTAAACTGGGGACACAACTGGAAACAATTAGGGAATCGTTTTAACCCTGGGTTAACCTTCACCCAGGCATGCTTGAGCAACTCACTCCAGGGCCCTAGCTAGCCTCAGGTACAGTACATTGTACTTTCAACCAAATTACAGCAATATACATACATGTACATATATATATAATAATAATAATAATAACACTAATAATTAATATAAATTATTTTTTAGATTTTGTTTATCCTATTCCCCTCTTCCACTGGAAAAGTGCAGACAAGCCTGTTTCCAAAAGATGAAATCCCAACAATTTCACTCACATAAAACAATAACTGCAGTCATTGGAATAAAGTCATAACACTTTAATTATGCTAAACAAACCTTGATAAAGTAATTTGTTCCAGCGACAACTTGTGTTGCATAATGTTTTGCAACAAACTGGCTGAACGATTTTCCAGTCTTACTTTCCACATCACCTTTAACCTGCATTCAGAAACAACAGGTGTTAATTGTCTTTATTATATATGACAATTCTTATTTCTAGGGCCAATAACCAAATCATGCGCTCTGATTGGCTGAAACTTAGGTCCATAACTTACCTTTATATTAAAGTAATATAACCCGGCTTCTCTCTCCACGTGAGCTTTGGTTTAATTTGACGTTATGTTTTTATCCATAGTTACCTATACCATTGAAGTGGCAACAGCATTTTCTCTGTTACAAGTGTCACCTTGGCAACCGGTGGAAGTGTATCAATGTCTGAAGGAGTGGGTTGCTAGTAGAAGTTCAGTTCCTGCGTTGCCGCCTAATCTCGTTCAGTGCATTGCGATTTTAGGGAATATAACAAAAGTGTCCGCAAGTGACACGAAAGAAAGACAATAAATTTACAACGTTTCAGAACGTTGAAATGCAACAATGAGAGTGCAGTAATTTAAGATGTAAATTTCATCTTTTTGTATA
Source organism: Epizoanthus ramosus (assembly GCA_026413505.1). NCBI lineage: Eukaryota > Metazoa > Cnidaria > Anthozoa > Zoantharia > Epizoanthidae > Epizoanthus > Epizoanthus ramosus. The sequence goes on from JANVCJ010072681.1 coordinate 9,682, forward strand.
GACAATTAAATAAAACCATACGTGATCCATGTTTTCAGTTGTATATAGACCTTTTACCCTAATCAGATTGGGAGGGGGGGCTGAAAGTTCCCGGGCCGATTTCAAACCATTATAACTAAAAAACCAATTAAGATATAATGCTGAAACTTCGTGACCTTTCCTAAAATGTATTAGGGAACATTTTGATGTGGCCAACTTGTTCATACGTGTAATTTGTTTCCATGGCAACCATGTTTTGAGAGAGATCTAGCAAGATTTGAGAACATTGTTCTTTGAATATATATGTTTTTAATTTTTTGCTTTTTAAATTAAAATATAGTTTCTGTTACCCAAAGTTCATTTCTAAACTTTTTGGTAATATCAGAAACAATGAAAACAATTTTCTGACGTCATTATAAAATCCAAGTTGGCGAGATTAAAACGTCATGTGGCGTAATAATTTATATTTAACAAATAGATTCCATTTTCCGTGCGTCCCTTCTGTTCACTAATAGATGTTCAAATGACGTCAAAACACGGCGAGAGAACCAGAAGTGAAAAATGGAAAATGGAAGCTATTTGTTTTATACAGTAATCGAAACAGATTTTCGAGGTTTTCCTCCATTGTAATTCAACTAAAACAAAAATAGAGAAGCAGTGGCGTGATGCGTGTCGTCATTTTGGTGTCTGTTCAGAAATAGATCACAGTTTTAGACCAATCACAGCGCGCGTTATATCTTGTTTATTGTATAATACTAATTACCATTAGATTGGAAACAAGCTGATTAATGTGGATTCCAACTTTTGGAAGAACCTGGCAATTACAATTGAACAGACAACTACATGTCGCTGAAATAAAATACAAATCAGTAACTGATCATCAGTAGGAATACCTAAAATGTGTGCAATTCTGCAATTGGCTTCGGTCCCATTAAAGACTAATTGTAGAACATTTTAGGAGAAGCCACCCACCATGTGAGCACAGTTACTGAAGATCGTACAACAATTAGCGATAATTTCTCTCTCTTTATACAGCGAAAACCTCTGGTCGTCTCCAAGTGCTAGATTGTTGCCTTCTATTTCCTGCTACCATGTTGTCTTATATTTTCATGAAAAAGCAAAATCTGATGGCGCAGCGATGAATCCAAACCGTCACTGCAACTCTCTGTGCAACGATTCAGCCTTGGAGTTGAAATATGTTGTTGCACTCATTGCGCATGCCACCTACTTCATCAACTTGCCACACTTAGAAATCCCTTTGTTGTAACTTGCGCAAACAAGTAGTCTTGGGGTTAGTACTTTATGTAACAAAACAACAGATCGAACGCTTGTTTAGACAGGTTGCAACAAAGGGATTTGTCGCGGGACAAGTGAACCCAGAGGGTGGTAATACATGCAACAACAAACTACCGCTGGCAATGCGACGTTCTGGCGCGACAAGTTGTATTGTAAGTTAACCAAGAGTTACTACGCACAGCAACACGTTTGTACTCGGAACACGGCGTACCTGGGCGACAAGTTAACCAGAGGGTGTTATGGTAATACCCACAGCAACACGTTGGTACTCGAAACACTGCGTAGTTGAGCAACACGTTAACCAAGAGGGTGTTAATATGCGCAACAACACGTTTCAAGCTTCAGAGCTACATTGTTGTGCTAGAAGGTGCAACAACGTTTTGCCCGTATTGTTGCACCTTTGCATACTTCAACAAGCAGCGTAGTATTGTTTCGCATTAGGATGCGACGCGCGCGTACGCTGAGGATATATAGACAAATCATTTCAATACGGTGGCCGAACACACAAGACAATAATTCAAAATGAATCGCGCCAGATATTCCAGATACTTCGACAATTTTGTGCTACGTTCATAATTTCCGCGCTGTTCTTGAACGATTCTACGGAGCACATAATGAAGCCATAAATAAAATTCAGGGGCGGATCCAGAACTTTTAGAAAGGGTGGTAACATCAGACCCGTAGCCAGTAGTTAGAGTTAGGGAGCCCCTATGGTGCTAGTTTCTAGGGGGTCCGGGGGCATGCATGCTCCCCCGAAAAAATTTTGAAATTTGAATCTCTGAGATGCCCTTTCCTGCGTTCTGGAGACTGGCAGTTGGCTTAAAAATAGTCCGGGAATAATGTTTTATTTTTCATCCTAATGTACCATCGGTTATTTAAAGTTGAAAGAAAAGTTATGCTAATGCTAAGAAAGTTTGAATGTGTAAAACTGAAATAACATCCCTTAAAAGAGAAAGAAGAGTTGACGATGTTTGTTGGAACGATGACAGACTGTAACTTTATTCGGCACGGCAGTAGCGAGACGTTTGAAACCAGCCTTATACAATTTTAAAAATACATTTTCATTTTGTTGTCATTGGAATTATTATAGAATTTGTTTGAATTATCTTCCGCTCACTGCTATTAGGGACGGTTCATTTTTTATGAGGTAGGGGGAGGGGGTTGGTGCAATTTAGGATGCCTTCTCAAATAAAAAGCATGGCCCCCCTCTGTCCACATTTTTTAAGTGCCTCCCCCCTCAAACCATACTTTCTTAAGCGACCGAGCCCCCCCCCCCCCCCCCCCCCCCCCCCCCACAAAATAAATGGTTATATTTAAAAATTTTTTATATTTAACACACAAAAAAAAGACAAAAA
>JANVCJ010072692.1:0-12309 GCA_026413505.1 Epizoanthus ramosus
TCGGTTTGGTTGGATATTTTATAGTACTGAGAAAATCGCAGTGTAGTTTGATGGCATTTGTTCTTCGACTACACTACCTGCGCTATCGCCTTTTAAGATTAAAATCTCTCTCTATATATGTTCTAACACACGTTATTATCACTACTATGCTAGTAATAATAATAATATTAATAATAGTAATAATAATAATAATTCTACAAAGTCTCAATGCGTTTACCAAAAAATTAAAATAGAACAAGAAAGTATTAACAATTATAGCCTATGAATATAAAAGGTACAGTAATAATGTTTGATTAAAAAGCTAGAGATGTGGAAGACTTCTATAGTATTCCAATACTTCGTAATTTATTCGGTAAAGTGTTCCAAACCCTAACCCTAACCCCTACCGTGGTCCTGCCACTGAAAAGGCCCTATCGCCGTGTGTGTTCTAGTTCGTGGTATTGACGACCAAGTTAGATATTGTAGGCTGGCGCAGAATCGCGAAGAGCTTTCAATACAGTAATTAATAGTAATTAATCGGGTGTCCCGATATTTTGGATTTTATCTGCTTGCGATACCTTGAGGACTGCAAAGAGGCACTATTGCCCGTTACATTATTTGGAAAACTGAAGGTTTCTATTTCTATTATGTGAAGTGTGTTACATAACTGGTTTCCTCTGCACTAGGAGTTGCTTGTGTGAACTTTCACTTTAGTAAAATATATAAAACAAAATAAAACAATAAACATTTTAGGAAATGTGCTACCTTAAATGTCTGAAAATTTTGTTCTGAGCTATTCCACCTTTTGACTGAACCATTCCTTTTTAAATGATGTATAAACAACTGAAAAGACGGGTACGGAACCCAGTTTTTGTCAGCCTGCTGTTTCCAATCTCGGCATAGAAACTAGCTTGTCATAGCCGTCAACATGCCAGCAATAGTTGGGACCTGGAACTCAGTATTTCCTTCGTCTTAGACGCTTTCTTCATCTCATTTCACACCGTTCTGGGTCAAGCTCTTTCGTAATCTCCTCCACGACGCTTCTTGGTACGTGAATACCTTCCCCCAACAGTGTATGCCACATCGAGCGATACCCTGCCATACAACCAGGGCCTTCCACATGCTTCAAGTTCTTGTTTTATCCGTTGACGCACTTCTGCCTCATCGTATAAACTAATAAAGGAAGTTTCCGGCGAAGGCCGTAGGCTCTCAGCCGATACATGAGGAGTGTACGCTATAGGACATCTCGATTCCATGTCTTTTAGAAAGCAAGTGTACTATACTCTTGTACTCGAACCCTTTCGAGAAGTAGTAAGTTATTATGGCCTCTTCATCAACAAGCTCCCTACCACAGTGAGGACAAAAGCTCTGATCACAATTTTAAAACATCGCCTCCGCATTCGCAAGTACTGCTCAGCCTAGCCGCCATTTTGGAAGTCACTGGGATATATGTCGACCTCGATTCCATTTATACTTTTGTACTGGAATTAATATTTTTGTACTGGGATTAATACTTTTGTACTGGGATTTATATTTTTGTACTGGAATTAATATTTTTGTACTGGGATTTCTATTTTTGTACTGGGACATTTATTTTTGTACTGAGAAATATATTTTTGTACTGGGGAAAATATTTTTGTTCTGGGAAATATATTTTTGTTCTGGGAAATATATTTTTGTTCTGGGAAATATATTTTTGTATTGCCTTTTTTTTTCCCTAAAAAGCCGAAAAGCGCTTTACAATATGAAAAAATACATAATTTTAAAACTACTTGAATAAAACTTTCTATATTACAATATGATAAAATTCTAGTTAGGAGTTAAACTACAATTTAAAAACAAGATAAAATTGGTAAGTAATAAAATTTTAGTTAAAAGCTTGTTTAAATAAGAAAGAGTTAATCCTTCTTAAAAGCGTTTAAGGAGTCACTGCGCTGTAAGTCATATAACTATATTTGTATTTTTCCCCTATAAATGTTTTCCTGCACGTACGTACCCTTTATGAAATATCCAAACTCCTGCGGCTGGCAGTGATATTACAGTCCTCATGCCATGTCTTTCGACCAGTCGGCGTTCTTCTTTCGTGTACTATGTATGGAAACACATTTAATTTTGAATTGCTCTATATTCATCATCTTGTAATTTCTTCTTTTTGTTTTTCTGTTCGCGTTTTTTGCTTTTGTATTGCAAATTAACTAATTTGGTTGATCGTCAGTCATTGTTATTTGATTAAGATGGAAAAATACGAACCTCTGAATGGTCCGCGCGCCTAACTAATCTTGTAAATTTCCTTCAAAGGGTTAAGCGTTAGGTTTAGTGTTAGGGTTAGGGTTAGGGTTAGGGTTAGATAGAAAAGATAGTTCATTGCAGAAACAATCTTAGTTATAAATAATCAAAGGATTTGTGCGAATGAGTTCCCACGGCACAGGAAACCGATTTGCAGGAAAATGGAATAGAACGTTCTCGTTGATTTGTTGTGTCCGACTGATTAGTGCTTTATTGTGAAATGTTCACTATGGCTTGCAAGCATTCATATTTTAAAATAGTAATTCTCTATATCTAAATATTACAAAACAATGGTTTTGATTGATTTTATAACATCTTTTTTGGTCAAGTATTTTCAAGTTGACGACGCAATGGTGATCAAAATGTGTCTGATAATATACATTTTATAGGAACTCAACTTTTTAAATGTGCTGACGATTTTTGAAACACAGTGAAGTCGTTTGGCATTCTCAGAAACTCAAATGATATATAACGCACAGTTTAGTTACGCAAACTATTTGTACGCAATTGAACCTATTATGCCGATAAATCTGCGGAGTCGATGATTAATATAATATGGGATAATTTGAATCTGTAGTTGAAGTCACGTCCGCCAGTACATGGACTAACGTAACAAGCGTCGTCCCTTTTCTGCATCTGATGTGTGGGGGTCTTTTTAAATTTCACAAATTGTCGCCGATGTATTTCCAAAACAGCAGCTAGCTGGGCTAATTTTAGATTTGATTAATGAACGCCTAATTTATTGGTGACTCTTCCCAGTAATAATAATAATCCCTGGTTTGCTGTCTAAGTCAGCGTTGGGAAATAGTTGAGTGAGTTCAATAATTGTGTTGTAGTGGAGAGTTTGAATATCAAATGCTGGGTTACGGTTATTCGACTTTTGAGGAACGGGGCTCTGGGGCTCACAAACCAGCTGGATTGGCACAGATAGAATGTTTCGGCTTGATCCGTGTACCGTGCCGTGCCTTCATACACCAGTAGTGCTACCTTGAATTCTCATTTTCTTTTGCCACACGCCCGCGTGACGGAGTCTCGTAAATTTCGGGCGTACAAATAAATCAAATGGCAATTGCTGGCCCAATTTATAAACTGATACGTTAAATGCTAAAAACCGCCATTTTTGGTTATAACGAATTTATGTTCGTTTGTCGTTAGTTGGGACTGAAGATTCTCAGATATAAAGGCAAACCCTTACTGTATGGAATTTTGTCTTTCTCACTATTTGAAAAGAGTGAGCGCCAAAATTTACGGAAGCTAGCGGAAAAATGTCGTGACAATTTCTCGCGGTTTGTACTCCAAGTTCCGTACGTTGCAGTTCGATCAGTTTCACATTCTCGCGATTTGTACTCCAAATGCCCCGTACCTTACAGTTCGGTGACAAACAGCAAGTTTTCAACGGAGAGTCCATGACCGAGGGTGTTACTCAGCAGCAGAACTATGCAGCCGCAGAATCCCGACCAAACCTGAATAAACTGTCTCTCGGGGGAAAGTGTTAGAGGTTAGTAGAATTGTTCTGCTCCGGTTCACTTCAAGAAAGAAAACATCACGAACAACAAATAGATCGAGGATCAGTTTAAAAGTGTTGCGCGTGAAAAAAAGCTGAAAAACTGAAGGATTGTCGACATACAGATATATTTCCAAGATATCACCAATATCTCCCTCTTTCGCCTCCACTGCTGGCGCCCACGTTGATTTTACCAGCGGTTATGACAACTTTGTTCATTCCTATTATAATGTCTCTGAAGTGTTCCAGCTTCAGGATGGTCTGACCCTGAATGTAAATTGTTGTCGGTTTTATTTAACATGTCACAAAAAATGGCTTATACGGGAGGTTTCTATGGGATGTTTTATGGGCGAAACACAACTTCTGCTATACGCCACAACAAGCTGGGTAACTTGATTGTGTAAATAATTGAACTTTTTGTTAAAACCCACGTGTCCACATGCCCGCCCATAACTGAACAATAGGCAAGTCCAAATAGAAGGACTGGCACGGGTACCTCGTAGCTAAATATAGACAATAAATAATCCGCTCTAGCGTCACCCCTAGCGGAAATGTTCAAGGTCCCTCCTTATGGTCACTACAATAACTGACTGAAACTTTATCAATTGGATGTTGTAGAATGTGCTAAAATTATATTACTTAGCTTTTAATTTTAAATCTTGGATGAATAACTGACATCAGAATACGTCAACTAAATGTTATTGGACATCAATATTCAGATGTACTGGTCTTGTAGAAAGCCAACTAGTCAATATAAGCAAAATAATCGCCAGTCAGTTTTTGATTTGTCGTTTTGGAAACGTTTGATGAAATCACTGTCGCAAAATTCTAGACGAGCCTATCGTTTCAAAAGGTAGAACGTAATACTCTCTTTACCATTCAATAACCAACTACACGACATGTTGGGAGTCATGACACAAAGCCTTCGCTAGCTATCCGCCACTTTGAAAGAGTTTTGTGGCCAGACGGACCGCGAACCAATGATTGGGACATATACGGCCATGTATCACTTTACTTGTCTCAGTCAGATCAGATACCTTTACCGGTTTCAGCCTGTCATACAAAAGTAACTGTTGAGTTTTTCCACTGGCCGTGATTCCCCTCCCAATAGGTTGCTTTCAATCACGTCAGAAAAGTTCACTTCCGGCAGCAGATGACTGTCAAACACAAGCTCAAGATGGAGGGAAGGAAAAGGTCGTACTGCCCAGTGTGAATAAGAAGGGAGTTATCCGAGCATATGTCCAATCTGGAACCAAATATTCAATCAAGGTATCAACATATCGACAGCCTGGATTCGTACCCTACAAAAGAGGATAATTGGCAAAATGTGCTGTGGATGTACGAGGTAAGCTCTGAGGTCAGTACTTGCTGGTTCAAGGTCACCAAATGTGCTCGCTGTGGATGTACGAGGTAAGCTATGAGGTCAGTGCCTGCTAGTTCAAGGTCACCAAATATGCTCGCTGTGGATGTACGAGGTAAGCTATGAGGTCAGTGCTTGCTGGTTCAAGGTCACCCAATGTGCTCGCTGTGGATGTACATCGTTTATAGCTATGAGGTCATTGCCTGCTAGTTGAAGGTCACCAAATATACGCGCTGTGGATACGTCGTAAGCTATGAGGTCATTGCCTGCTGGTTCAAGGTCACCAAATGTGCTCGCTGTGGATGTACGAGGTAAGCTATGAGGTCAGTGCCTGCTGGTTCAAGGTCACCAAATAGGCGCGCTGTGGATGTACGTCGTAAGCTATGAGGTCAGTACCACAATTTGACCGACTCGCAGTGGAATGAGACTTCCTCGAAACTCGTGTCAACAACTTCATGCTGAAATTTCTGAACGTTCGGTTCCGGAATGAGTATAGATAAGGATTGAGTGCAGAGTTTGTGTATCCTAGCAACAGTAAAACGGTTAATAATGATTGAGGCGTGTCCATTGCACAGCTAAAACAGAAAGCTCCCACGACACTGCACAGTGTGTAAGGGAACCAGCACAGAAAAAATCCACATACAATAATAGAGATAGTCTTAGCAGCGCGGAGATTCTTCATTAAGTGTTTGTGGTCATTGCAACTGTCACTAGGTGGAACCAGCGATGATGTCCTGTTTGTACCAATATCAATCACATCTTTTTTAGCAATTTGATAAATCTTTAAGTAAATGATACTTGTTATAATAAGGGGAATGATAAAATTTACAGCTGAGCTCACGATAGAGTATATATAAGTTATGTTAAAATTACATCTACCGTACGAAACGCTTTCTTGGGCTACGCGCCAACCCATCCGCGGAATTAACGCAAGTAAGATGGAATATGTCCATAATGCCAGCACAATAAGCATTGCGCGTTTGCGTGTCATAAAGCGCGACTCGCGGTACTTATTCAGCGGGTCACTCAAGGTCTTGTAGCGATCAATACTAACCGCCAGGAGAGTTAATATCGATGTTGGGATGACTATCAGGTACAGTGTGGTCCACGCGTTACACATCAACTCGCCGTGTGTCCATTGTCCGTTCTGTAGTAGAATGTCCACTTCAAACGGAACAGTGACGACAGCAGTGAGTAAATCGGAAATGGAGAGCGAGAGAATAAAGATATTTGTTGCAGAGTTCCGTAAACCTTTGGTGAACATAATAGTAGCAAACACGAAGAGGTTCCCCGCTATTGCGGCGAGGATGACAAGGATATGCAGGCTACATATCGGATAGACAAAAATCGGGTCCATGGTATTGCGCAATGAAGGGTGGGATTGGTTGCTGTATGAGTTATTCATGGTCTGACCTTCCAATGGATAAAGTGATCTTATTACAGAAGTCATTAATTCGCTCCCTATTCCCGTTGTTTTCTTTATTCTTGTTCCTGTCCGACTTTCTCTTCTCCACTCCAGTCAGTATTTTTTTGCCCCCGTGACTCGGTGTGTCTCTGCCTGAGTATATTTCTGGCTCTGTCTAAGACTGCGAATACAGTTTCCTTCTAATTATCAATTTCTCCCGCTCCCTTTCTCAGTATAATTGTTGGTCAATTTTGATTGCGCCACGTACGTTGTATGAGTGAAACGATCCTCAAATTATCACAACTATTCAGAGGCTCAGAGACCGTTGTATTTGCCTTAACACAACTGCATTGGTCTGCTTGTTCGTTTGTCTTTCTCAACAGTGTATTTTGTTTGCTCCTACAAATGTTCGAGGTGCTTTTACTCCTAAAATTGCAAAGATGGGCGATGAAGAGGTAGCTGTCCAATTCATTCGATGGGCACAGACGCCAAGTAGGAAAGTCTTGAAAACCAGCAACAACAGAATCACGTGTTTGCAGGTTCCAGCAAATCATACGCCTACTGATTCCAAGTAGAGTGAGCTCCAATGCTGCTCAACATTGAATACCGCGCAGTGATCAATACTGCATCTACTACAATAAGATGAAACTCGCCGTTTGTCTTGTTCTTCACTGAATAATATCACGGTTCCACATCTGTAGCCTTGCACTTACACTAAAATATAACGGAAGATTAAGTTATTACAAGAAAGCAAAGAAGAAAAGTTTGTTTTTGTTAGAGTAATTGCAATGTACAAGCAATGCAAAGTGTGGCCTACTGCTACGGAAATGTATGTAAGATATTTGGTTGAGTTGAAGTCAAATCCGGGAACTCGTTTTCCCAGATAGTGGTTTAATAGCACAATAAAATAGATAACAATTTAGTTTGGACTTTCGGTACTCAAATATTGAAGTACTGGTAATTTGTTTTTCACATTCATTACTTTGATCATTACTTTAAAAAATATCCTATATATATGAAGTATAAGATCTCACTGCTCAACAAGTAGAAGTAAAAGGTTTAAGGTTTAATGTTTAGTCTGGCAAATAGACGTCGGTTTTGCTACAAGTTATCAATGTTTATCAATGTTTCGAAACGTTCGGATATATAAACTTAAGAATGTTAGGGATATCCAAGTCGAATGTTTTGCACTTTGTACATTTATATACCTAGCCTGGGTGACAGAGGTTCGTTCACGCCGGCGAGGCCCCTGCGCGGGCGCCTGGCATGCTTGTACAGTAAGTCTTGGTAAAGAATCGGGACAGCAGGAATTATAATTTAAATGTATTAGATATGTCTATATAAAACTCGAAAGTTTGGACTAAATTAACTATACTAAATCTACTGTACTGACTAAATTAACTATACTAAATAAATTGAAAAAGACACCTATTAACAAAGAGTCTTTGAATCGTTCCGTCCTTCCCCTCGGGCGTGCAAAGTCACGGCCCCGCTCCCTAAGGGCTCTCGCTCTCTTTAGTGGGAGCAAGTAATGCATGTTCAGAATTACAAGTTATTCTATTTTAAAACAAGTTCCTATCTCTCTCTTCTACTTCTTTATTATTATATTTATTTTCTTCCTAAACGGGTTTCCCAGAATTATCAATTATTAAGTGCATGCGCATAAATTGCTTCAGTTATTTGATCGTGGATTGGATCAAGACAGTTGTACATGCACGTCCACATATTCAGTTCATGGACTGGAAGTAATACGTCGATCATAACCTAATTCCTTGACAGCCGTAGCATTCAGGATGGAGTCAAAATTTGTTGTATTAAGTGTTGACTTTTAACTGTTTCAAATACACCATAACTTTATATGCGTGTATGAAGTCATTTCAGTGTGGTCCAGTTACCATGAGAAAGAGTCTGAGACACTAGTGATTATACATATGAACAATAACATGGGGTTGCAAGGTATCTTGGTCCTTTAATTTGGCGATGAAATGAAACCTCAAAGAACCTTCCAGGATAAGCTGAGCAACAACAGAGATTACATGAAAATATTTCTAGTATCTTACTGATTATGAATCACGTGTACAGGAAGTGATAAGGAAAAGCACAAAGATATACTGAGATTAACTAAGAGAGCTGCAGATATAACACGCCGACTTAGTTGTAGTCTGGTGTGAAGGACAGTTCGTATTGGACTCGAAACTGCTGACGGTATATTTCAAACTAACTTTAGTCAGTATTGAATAAATGAATAAATGAATTGACTTTGCCAAAACGTGCAGAGCAAATTATTAATTACACTGCTCAACTTGATCGCTTGGTAGCGATAGCACAATCCGGCAACATTCAACGAAATGGATTGACGATAAAACCGCCAAGACAGCCATTAACTGAAATGTAAAGCCTTGGGGTAACTTGATTTGAAGTAAAAGAAAATCTTAGATCGAGTTACGTCTTTAGTTCATTTTTCCTACGTTTTGTCCTAAGGTGCTTTGTGGCTCTGTCGCTGCTGAACACGTTGTTCATTTGCTCAATGTTCACAGGAATAGCAAACTTTGATGGTGACCTGACTAAAACAATCTAGTTTATCAAAACAGTTCAGTGAAGCTGAAAACTGTGGAAAACTGTGGAAAACTGATATATTACGAAAGTAGTCCTCTTCGTGCAGAACTTCAGTCAGCGTTAACGGTTAAGCAGACTGAAGTTCTGTGGGAGCTATTTGAATAACGTTTAGAACAAACAAAGCAGGTGGAGATCTAGGCTTTTTTCTGTTCTAGAAGCAACAAATACTTGTTTGATTCTATAGCCTTGAGATAGATATATTCAATACAATGGCGCTTCAGCTTACCTTATATATTTAACCTAGTATTTCGCCTCACAGCTATTCTACATACTAAAGTTCTCTCAGAGGCTCCACGCTTCTCCGTAATGATGGATTTGTTCAAATGAAACTCCTCCCTAATCAATATACAATTTATGAGTGTTCAGTTCAGGAGCCCTTAGGGGCACTTAATGCGCATTCATTTTGTTTCCAACAGATCAAACAATCACCTGATGAAACTAAACATTAATTGGGCCAAAATTGAAAATTTATGAGATGTCAAAGGTAGGAAGAGAAGCAGATGCGTTTTTATAACTATCAACCAACAATTAGTTTTCACATCATTATTTTTTTCTGTTGACTAAATCCTGAACATTTATCAAATAAATTCGATTGGTAAATATTCTTATAGGAATATAGCCGTTGAGAAAAGTTAATAGTGAGCAGCTTTTCCACGTATATGATTAAAATCAAATAAAAGAATATGGCATGCTCAATAGATGACGGCATAGGTTTTAGTACATATCTTTAGGTTTTAGATTTAAAAGAGATGCAATGGTATATGTCAAAACCATTGCCACCAGTTATTACAACGCATTTTTCGTTAAATAGTCAAATTTCTTTCAATAACGAATCAGTTATCAACATGACTAAACCGGAAAGTACGAGAAATTTAAACACGGACTGAAATAAATTTTAAAACAGAAAACTTTCAAAATATCTGTACTGGGTTTGTAGCCAGTAATAAGTTAATTTTTCCTTTAATAAATTGAACAATTTCGTTACAGTTTAGTCTTAAAATTAAAAATTAGTTTAATATGCATCACTAAATATGTAAACTCGGCAATTACTTTGGTGTGAACACAGTGCTAAGATTTCCATTTCCAAATATTGCGACTGTAAGTGAAACTTGTTTCTGTCCTTCCTGATCCTGTAGCTTTTCTGAGTTGCGCTTGTCAATAAAACGAAGACCTGAATATTAGATTACGAGGAAGATGTTAAATACCGCTGATATTGTACGTTGTTAGGGCACAGACCAGTAGGCAGTGCAAAGTCTCCTGACCAATGAACGCTCTATAGTGCATACAGTGTCTCCTTAAAGCATTATACTGTTTACAAATGAAATTGTTTGATTAGGGGTTTAGCTGAGATCTGGATATTTTAGCATCAGCACTACAAACGTCCATGCCACTCAGGTTGGACAAAATCAGTAGTTTTTATAATTATATAGCTACTGATAAATGTAAATTTATCGCAGATTGTTTTAGTTCTGAGGAGTTTGGAGTGTTAGGGCTAACCCTCCGGCTCATTTGAATGGTCAAATGAATGGTTAAGAAGCAAAACTGATACAACAGTCAATACAATGTAGTAATTTGAGAAATTTACACTTCGGGTTTTGCGCACATTCATGTGCCCAGAAGCCGTATGATGCCTCGCATGGTCTCAAAAGACTCCCTCAGGGATTAGAGGGTTAAACTGAACTGTTAAAGCAACGAACGACTGTATATGTTTGCAACGTGTGTGTGTGTGTGTGACAGACAGAAAGACAGACAGACAGAAAGACAGACAGACAGATAGACATACAGACAGACAGAGAGACAAACAGACAGACAGACAGACAGAAAGACAGACAGACAGACAGATAGACAGAGATACAGACTGAGACAAACTGAGAGACAGAAATAGTTGGAGAAAGACGCAAAGACACGAACAAACAGATAAATAAACAAAAAAAACAATGATATACAATCGGTATAATAATAATAATAATAATAATAATAATAATAATAATAAGAAGAAGAAGAAGAAGAAGAAGAAGAAGAAGAAGAAGAAGAAGAAGAAGAAGAAGAAATAATAATAATAACAACAATAATAATAATAATTCAAAAATATCATAATAATCATAAGATCGTTAAATAGTTAATTAATTAAATTATTAAATTATTGGTATTCGAAAACGGCTGCAGATAGAGAAGAACACATTACATATTCTTGTTGATCATCCTTTAGCTTTAGGGGCGTATCCCTATTTAAAAATAACGTCAACAGGAAGAAAATTATGTCACAAAGTTGGTTGTTGGATTTTCGGGTAAAATATTTAAGAAACACTAAAACCTCAGCCATTGCCAGTAATGACAACTTCACTGTATTGCCAAGATACATGCCAAACAGTTTTGTCGGATAACGTTTAACAAAAAGGTTGCAAGCGAGTTTCTTTCTAATCATACAGTAACAAAAATTTCACAGTTCTGATTGGCTGAGCGCTCATCAATTTACCGTAAACAGTGCACTGAGTGCATAAATTTGCAATTTCCCAAAACCTAATTAATTTTTTAGCGCTTCCATGGAGTCATTGTACACGATTCTGAACAAAGAATTAGATATAAACGTTTGCTTCTGTATGATTAAGAAGTTATCACATGACTTCTCGAGCATGTTTGAAATACTCGCTTTCGCTCGTTCAATTTTGTTAGTTTTTGAAAAATTTCCTTTTGCTAATTTATTCCAAATTGCACTTGGAACCATGTGATTACCTATACGAATTACTTCGTCATCATCATCTTCACCATCATCATCATCATCATCATCATCGTCGTCGTCATCATCACGGTGCTTGCGTTCACGTCTTTTCTTGCTTTTCCAAGATAACACAAAAATTGGGCAGCAGTGGTGAAGAAGCTTTTAGTTATATAATTAAGCTCTGAATCTGCAGGGCTTTTAGACTCCTAAGCAATGCCTTTAAATGCTCAACAAGATTCATCACTTGAAGATTACCTTGAGGCATTTGTGATGCTAAGATATCATAATGCTAAGAGGTTGTAAATGTATGGATATCAGTCTTTATTATATGGCAAGTTAATTTCGCGCGCTGTGATTGGTCAGTTTCAGGTCCGTAAGTTGCCGTACGGCCCTGCGTATCGGCCCTGCACATCAAGTTGTTTTTGTTTTGTTTTTTGCCT
>JANVCJ010072703.1:0-12304 GCA_026413505.1 Epizoanthus ramosus
CCAGCATGCACCGAGCGCCCAACAGGTGATTAGTGATATGGATCAGCAGCAGGATACAATACGAGACCTGCCCAGCACTGAACACACCAACCTGCTGGCTTGATCTGAATTCAGAAAAACAACGCGTATGAAAATCACAAATGTTGAGTTTATAGACAATCAATTGTGAAAATATAGCCGTGATCACCTTGTTGAGCATTCGCTCAAGGAATCAACATATATTACTGGATGCTGAATTCAAACTATCCAAACTCTACAGTCTTCTGTCGCATGAAGGATGAATTATTAATATTAACATTAATATACCCGGTAATATAGAAAACTGAAAAGAGTATTAAAGACCGACCTTTTAGTATTGTGTGCCGGCGAGTGTGTTGATTTCCCTCTTTTGCTCTTTCTATATAATTTATGCTGTGCAAATCATGGCCGTTTCGGTTGTTGTCTTTTCCGCTAGTAATATTTCAAAAAAAATGTGCCACTCCTTCAGCTCCCCCTTCATGCAGTAATTTAATATCTAATCCCCCCCCGTCCCCTATGGCAAACGAATACAGATTACAGAAATTAAATCAACAGCCATGGCGTTAGCAGTTTATAGTGCTGTAGTTGTTAGGGTAAATCATAGTTCACAGTGAAAGTGTCTATGGCCGGACCTATGACTATATGTGGACTGGTGCAGCAGATTATCTATTAATAAACAAGGCTATAAAGTATTATTGCATGTGAGCCCTCATATGATAAGATATATCAAGCGATTGATTATAAATTGAGCAGTTTATATAGATCTAGATCTACTTAATTCATAAACAGATATGATAATTGCCTCATTAGGACAACCTGAATAGTTTCTGAAGCCTGCATTATCACAATATTTCAACAATATCTCAACAATATATCAACAATATTTCTCGATCGATAATATAATAGGTAGACAGACAGATAGATTTCCTTTTTACTTGTAAGGCGCATTTGAAAACGTATGCTGAATTTGCGCGATATAAATAAATATTATTATTACTATTACTATTACAATTTTCAAAACACTCTAACCGCAATAATATAGAGACAAGGTGATGGCGAGTGTCAGATAATAGTTATCGAGTTTCTTAAAATATTTGTTGCATTTTACAAATATACCCTGTGATATGTGTGATATGTAATGTATAATAACTAAACATCCCAGGAGAGTAGGCCGGTTCCGTCCCACCTGCACTGTCCCACCTGCACTGTCGGTGCAAATACAATCACGGAAACTGAGAAGTGCTTGTTGTTTTTTCTTATTTTAATATATTCCACTTTTAACGTGGTCAG
Organism: Epizoanthus ramosus; assembly: GCA_026413505.1. Taxonomy (NCBI): domain Eukaryota; kingdom Metazoa; phylum Cnidaria; class Anthozoa; order Zoantharia; family Epizoanthidae; genus Epizoanthus; species Epizoanthus ramosus. The sequence continues at coordinate 1,309 of JANVCJ010072703.1, forward strand.
TGGGTGTTTTGCAATACACCATACTCCCAAGGGGGTTTGTGTTTTTCCAACTACAAAAACAGATTTGATAAAAACAGAACTGAATATCACACAGTTTACTTTGAAACTGATTTTAACTGATAGCAATCCATAGCATGATTACGATTGTAAAGCTGAAATAGAATGAGAAATGCTCTAAGCTGGGAACCACGGCCAGCTGCGGCCGGCACTACACACTAACAATCACAACGACACAAGGCACTAGTACTTTGGAAGATTTGAACCGGAATTCAGACTAAACTGCTCGGCATTTGCTGAAGGCGAGATCGTATTCAGAGTATAATCTAGATGGAACACTCAGCATTCACAATTACAACTGGTGGGTTCACATTTTTGCCCCGCCCACCGTCATGCCAACTGCGCGCGAGCAGGACATGCCAAACACTGCACTGCCGGCCCACGCCCGAGAACAGAGCTGGAATCCAAAGCACATGCCGGTAAAACTCAACCATTGTCAACTGCCATTCGGAGCGCGTTGTACATCTGCGATGTCGATAATACCGTCGGGGGACAGGGGCGTTCAGCCGTTGGTCTAGTCTCTCGACTCCCTATCGACTCCGATATCGGGAGACTTAATTCTTTAAAAGCATTAAAAGAGCCCACGCACTTGTCGATAAGAGTAGCTGGCTAATGTGGTCTGCCACATCCTCTCTTAATCTTTAGTTACTCTATATGGAGATCATGCAGGGAGCGCAGAGTATAGCAGCAGACTGTTTCGGTTCGATCTCTGTACTTCTGTCAGTAATGCCCATTTGAACATATTCCCGGGTAAAGTGTGCAATATAATTACAATACAATACTATACTATTATACCTTGACTTTTTAATGGACAAGCTAGATCATCAGAAAGCACTATCAGTCCAAACTAGGCCTCATTATTAAACGCACACAGAAGTCTTGCAATTCAGTTCAGTGATAGCAAACTGTCTCTAAATGACGCGACCTTTTCATCGGTGCACAAGTTCAGTCACCGAACAGTATAAAGTGCTGCACTCATTGTTTCAGTTCACGCTGATTTACTTGTAGGCATCAAAATTTGACGGCGCCCGAACTGAAATATTTCATTATTTGAGTGGCAGTTATTTAAAAATATATATATAAATACTGAAACGAGCCCGCTTTCCAATTATACTGAACTTTTTCGCCCTTTATATTCATATCGCTCTATGAATCTAGCGTCACTCATTTCCGCTTCGCTATATACGGGGATAACAGACCTTATAATTCATATATTGGTTGTTTTAGAAATAAAAATAATATTAAAAACAACGGATTCCAACCCCATACCACAACAAATTAATTGCAAGCCTAATACGGACGTTACCATTTATTTTTGGCCGACTCTTTGAGATATTTTTTTTCATCAGCCAGTTCATCCACTTTTCCGATTGGTTTGAAGTTGTTTTAATAGCAAATAATCTCTAGCCATTACCGGTAGTTCCATTGCTTTCTAGAGACTAGAGTCAGATCTTTGCTATTAGTTTTCAAGACTGAACATAAACAGGTCAATGTCAAAAATCTATCTATACTCGGATCTCTTTCCATTTACAGCTGCACGGCATATATTGATCAAAGAAGACTTTTCCGATATAGAAATTGCTGGTACGTTTTTCCTCCAGTCCATCCCACGAATATTTTAAAATTATTATGTCCACCATTTTTTCATAATTTTGATTACAAGCTACACTGCCCCGCCAAGTTGTTCTATTAAAAAATATACCAATTTGACAAATGACGGGGGAGGGGGGGGGGATGTTGAGATCTACATCGGCGCTCCAAATAGCTTTCGGTGTGGGAGTAGAACGACCTGCTTATGTTTCTGACTTTTTTCTCACATAAGTCACATAAGACAGTTCATTAAACCACGGGCACGGGCACAGCTCATCATGCAAGAGCCACTAATTACGCCTTCACCGGCGTTGAGTGGGTGCTCTGATAAGTTGTCTGGTTTGTAGTTTGACCAGCAGGAAGGTGGACAGGATCAGATGCGCATAATGCCGTGACGTGTTCATTTCCGACTCAGTTCATTTATATAGTTTTGTCTTGTCGAATCCTCGCATTTCCTCACTGATGCCAGGAGGCACACACAGTCCGAGAGAGACTGAGGTGAACTGGCCACGTACTGACTGAATACCCCCTCCCCCCCCCCAAGCCTGTCGAAGATGGAGATACGATAGATAAGGATACGAACTGAATTGTGTTGAATTGAATTGTATTTCCCTCAGACACTCGGGTAGCCGGGACACTTCTATAAACAGTATACGGAGGAATGGTTTATAACAGCTATACACTAATGAACTGCACAAAGACATTGCAAAACAAGTCTCTTAGATAACTTCACAACACGATTCAGACACTATTTTAAGGTCTCGGTTATTTCCTTCTTCAATATCGGCCGTCCTTCCGTTATTAAAAACTCGTGACAAAGCCGGCATCTTTTCACTTCGTTTCCGCGTTTACTTCTTCTATTCACATCGCAAATGCATTTCCGCACTATTCAACAAATTTGACGCTGCTTGCCACAGCGATTTGGAAATCGAATTGTTAATAGTGTTATACTAATCTTTTAACACTTTCTTGAAAAGAACTAAGAACAATAACAGATCAGATTTTAATATTATATCTGACTCAGAACTGATCTAACTGTACGCCACAAAGGCCATTGAAAGCCTTATTCTTAAATTCAATGGAGTTGCTGGAAGGCCTTACAATTTAGTTCCGTCAGGCTAACTCGCCGACACGCAATCAACGAACCACTATAAATGCCCGAGTTTAATAACTGGAAGGTATAAAATGTGACTTGTGAAGTGGCAGAAAGAACATATTGACATTTGTTTGGTAACCTTCAAGCGAGTATCATTTTCGTTTTCTTTTAGTATGGGACAAAAACAGCCAATATTTATAATGGTTAGCTCAGGAATATGGGCGATTTCGTGAAGAGTTTGGTGTGAAGCAGTTCCGTTGTTAGGCCCCACCAATCCCTCCCTCCTGACCGCGCGCCCGACACTGGCGGGGATACAAGTTACAATAGGTGGGTGGGTGTCGCCACCAGTTATTTAGTTATTGCTCGATTCTCAACGAGAAAATTAAAACAAATATCTACTGATAGCAATTACACTATCCATGAAGGCGTCACCGAGACAAGAGAGAAATGTGGAGAAAGTTTGTTCTCCTCAAAAATGTCAACATTACAACAGCGATTTCGTATTCCCAATGTGCAATACTACTCCAATTATGATGCAACGCAGTTGTGACACAAGTTTTGAGAGGTGGCGATATCGTTGAAGACATTTTAATCGAAGATTCCAAAAATAACAGAAACCAAAAGAAAATTATTAAGATGCGGAAAAGAATAGAGCCTAACTTTATTTGTTGCTTGTTAATATAACTTATTACTTGGCGAGATAATGGGCTCCAATTCACACGTTAATTGACTTTTAAAACTTATATGTGATCTGCTTTGTTTGGGTGTTTTGCATTTGAAAACGGATTTTGTTTCGCAACTTCCCAGCTCAGGGTTTGAATTTGACTAAAAAATAACAGGAAATTCCAATCTCTCGACGCGACTGACTGGCAAAAGTTTCCTGTTGCAACTGAGGGTGGTATTTCCGAGTGTTAATTCTCAGCTAGCAAGTCACGTGCAACGTCACCGCACCGAGCTGGGTTCTCTTATGTTGTTTTCTTTCTTTTGTGATTGGTGTTTCTTATTAATATGTGTCTATCCAAACATACTTTGTTATTGTGGTAATTCGAATAAAGAACGCATGTTTATACGTTTTAACCGCGAAAAGAGTAAAGAATCTAAAGATGGCTGTCAACTCACGCAAGATGAGAAATTTTTTAAAAAGAAAAAACTACTAGCTTATTCTCCAGCCTTCTCACTCAACTTACTCAGTTCCAGGAGAAATAATTAGTTTCCGGAATTTACAAATGTTTCATCTGTCAAAATAGAGCCGTCTCTCCCTTGTGCTACTGTCGATACGCGATCATGTGGAATGCACATACGACACCGATCGGAAATGGTGACTATTTTGAAACCTTCTATTTCCGATGTCAAGTTACTCACTCGCTGACCCGACAAGATGAACGTTCATAAACCAACGTTCATTACTGTTCGTGTAAAATTGAACCAATCTCTGTGTTGTTATCTTCGACGAAAAGAAATTCTGACTGGTTTTGAGCAACGAAAACCAGTGATCTTGTTTTCTATTAATAGACAATAATTAGCGATTACTGCCCGTGGCCCTGCGTATCCAAACGTAACAATCACTGAATGCCACATTAAGACACACCCAGATATTTCTTTGTTCGTTTGACCGCAGACGAAACGTGCCGAAATTAAACCACTCAGCGCTCACTTACTGAGTGAAATATTTGCTAACCTTCAGACCAGAATAAACCTTTCCCAATCCATCTGTTTGTTTTTCAGCTTCGAGTAAATGGGTCGTATACTTTGGAAAGAGTTTTTGGAATTTCATAAGCCTAATGCAAATTGTGATGGAGGGAGTTGTTTTGGTTGACATGCCGGAAGTGAGTTGACATTTGAAGAATAGCTTAACCAGCCCCCTTTCCAGTTCGTTTGACATAATTTGGTTTCCATAACAACGTCCAATTCGGGCTGGGAGCAAAAGGTTGTTATTGTGATTCTTCCATCTGATTGGTTTAGAACGAAATGCCAGTACACTCTGTGACATGGGTGCCAATCATCTTCACAGTTTTAACAATGGGGAGCATTAGTCCCAAGTCAAATGGCTGAGGGAGCCGACTTGTGAAAAACACAGATTTGCATGCCTATACTGTAGACCAGCAAGTGAACAGCTAAACATCTAAGAATGCCGTCAATCGCTGTAGAAAGTCCGCGGAGTTACCGTCGTGGTCAAACCGAGAAGAGAAAAAACATGGCCAAGGGTGGAAATTCATCCTGGCTTTTCGAACAGATGAGAACGAAAAGTTTTCTTCTTCTTCTCGACTGCCGTCCGTTCACGGAGTATGTTCGTTCGCATATTCAGGGGGCAATTAATTTAACGATCCCGAGTTTGATGCTCAGACGACTGAAGAAAGGCAGTAACTTTTGCGTCAGTTCGCTGATTAGTTCTGCCGAGGCGAAGGCGAAATTTACGAGAAACTTGGACCTATCTCATTCCATTATACTGTACGATGGCTGTACCAAAGATATCAGCAGCGTGTCGCCGCACAGTGCTCTCGGCATCCTGATGAAGAAAATGTCTGAAGATGGCAGAAATGTAAGAGTATTGGAAGGTGGGTAAAAAATGTCATTTTATATCTCGTTTCAAGTCTTGCAATTTTACTCTATCTCAGAACTATAATGGCTAGATTGCTGCTCTTGTTCAGTACATTGCTCTCCGAATTGGTTTACAGCGCTAATGAAATTGTACCCCGTGCCATGGTCCGCAGAGACATCGGAACCTTCGCTATTTACACAATACTTCTAGTTTCTTCGCCTCGAATTACTTACTGATATTATTTTTCTCCCCTTCTTTTCAGGCGGTTTCTCCAAGTTTGAATCTAAGTATCCCAATGTTTGCGAGGCCGGAGAGGAATTCGACCGGCCACTGTTGTCGTTATCGGGGCTAACAATTCAAAATGATGTATCTGAAAACAGCGAAATGGTACCTCATAGCCCCGGCCCGCGCGGTCCGCTGCTGGAAAAGACTGAGTTGACATCACCAGTTGAAATCATCCCCAATTTATATCTTGGTAATGTGAAGGACTCTTGTAACTACGAACTTCTTAAGAAACACAGAATTTCATACATTCTGAACGTTACCGACAATATTCCCAATGCATTTCAACATCTTGATAGCTTCAACTACAAGAAACTACCTGTGGAGGACAACTGGAAAACAAATTTATCCACCTTGTTCCCCGAAGCATTCTCATTTATCGGTAAGTGGAAATCAACAACTGAAATGAGCAAGCTACTCTTCTTGTAGATTTCATCAATAAAGATTAATTGTCCACCTCTCGTGTGTTCTTACGCGAAGTTAGTGTTTGACTCTAAACTCGCGCCAAAAGCTTAAAAGTTAATGTGATGTGAAATAATTTATCAGATTTTACAGCACGTTTTGTGTTCATGGTTTTATTTGATTTGGTTTCACGGTTTGCATTTGAAAATCATTTGCAGACGTCACATTTTAGGGTTAAGTGAGTCGAAAGAGCGCTGGGCGCGTGGGAAGCGAATTATCTCTTTTCAGCGGCTTTCATGTTGCTTGATTGTTTGTTTTTTGAGCATAACGCATAACGAAGCATTTAAAACCGGCTGAATAATAATCGTTTTGACTTGCCGTTGATGTCCACATCAGTGGAAAATATGGAATTCTTAGTTTTTGTGTGAGCAATAACAATATTGTAATTCAGTTCTTTAGAGGTTTTAGAATTGCTTCATTCTTACCAATCAAGAAATTTACACGTACGTTGTTTATAGCAGGGTAGCGAGCTGACTTGAGAGTGTAATAATTAATGAAGTTGACTATTCGCGCTCATGAATAGCGTATCGTGGCCTTATGAACTAATTCAAGCAGTACATTTGCGGTTAGACAAAGTGTAAACTATATATCACAATTAGAACCTTCTTAATGGATAACACCAGTTAACTGATTTCTTTCTTTTCTTGTGTTCAGACGAGGGAAGAAATAACAAACATGGCGTCCTCGTCCACTGCCTCGCGGGAGTCTCTCGCTCCGTTACAATAACCATCGCCTACCTCATGACTACAATGAACTTGACGCTAAATGAAGCATACGACTTTGTGAAGGAGAAGAAATCCAATGTTTCGCCTAACTTAAATTTTATGGGACAGTTACTCGACTACGAAAGACAAATGAGTTCACCGCGGTCACCAAGTCCAACGACGAGTGGATTGACGCTTGCCTACGATCGTCAAATCAGTTCTCCACAGACCCCGAGTTCAACTACCAGCACGCTCTCCAATGATAGTCTGAGCAGCGAAGAAGGAACGGATAACGACAGCGGTAGTGATTTGTAGAACTTGATATCTGAATGCATATTCTACGGGCTTGAAAGTCTAGTTGCAATGCTTTTATACTAATACTTGTTCGATTGCAGAGTTGAAGTGTGACGTGTAGGAGAAAAAGAAAATTTGAGTGAGAATTCTGAGCATGTTAGTGTGAGTGTGAGGGAGGTCCGGGCCAAAGGGCGACTGTAGAAGGAGCAAACCAAACAGTTCGGACACTGTAGAGTATAAAATATTGCAACTGCGACTTTAAAGGATCCCAGAATTTAATATTATAAATAGTATAGTTGTATATAATAAGTAGTATAGTTATGAACCAGAGTCAATTATAACTTTATTAAATTATCAGAATTTATATCAATTTATCAATGACAGTTTTTGTTACTGTTGTTGGCCTTTATAAATCGTGCATTATATGCAATTTGAGTAACACAATTCGTGTTGACTTTGCAATTTTTTCACGCCAATAAACAAAACTCCGTCTTTCGTGGCAACACTACCTTTGAACTGACTAAAGAATTTTTCAATTCGATATTTTCTAATCTTCGAAATCTGTGTAAAAAAAATATTTCTAGCCGACAATTTTTGAGTAACTCTAGACCTTGTGGTAAATCTGTTTTCAGAAGATCACCATAGAGCTTGAAACTCGATGATCGAAACCCCAAGACCTTTCAACCTCTCTCCTAGATCCTTGCTATTCATTTCATTGCCAGAGAAATCTATACCAGATTTGTACACAAACGCCCACGGCGATTGCACTGAAATTTTCAACCATTCTATATTTTATTTTCCACAACGTTGTTTCTAAGCTAAGTCTGAACTAGTGAACTTACACCGCAATTTTGTGCTGCAATCGTTCGATTATTGACTCATTAATATGTGGGTTTCAGTGAACTGTACTTATGTCTTAACTTTTTACAACTACCTGGCCAGCTTCCTTGGTGAGCGAGTGAAATGGGAGATTATTCCATTCGTTAATTGAACTGTACAGTAGAACTAGTGTTCTGTAAACCATTATATTCGTACTGTAATCATTACATGTGACAGTTCTTGGACACCTGCACCAGACATTCTCAAAACCCAAATATTACAGTGTAAATGTAACATATATATATATATAGATATTGTAAATTTATCAGAAATAAATGACAGAAATTTCTAAGTTTCCTTGCAACAAATGGCTGAAGTTTTGTGTCGTAATGTTCTCGTGCGCTCTGGATTGTGACATGCGCAATAGTAGCATGAAAGCCGGTTTAAACTGGATTTTGTTTTCCCGCGTGTTGGATAAACACTGAACTTTATTAACTGCGGGCAATATAGGGCATTGGAAGTCAAAATATCTCAATGAGCTGATAACATTACCAGCACTTCAATCTCAATTGTGTATCGGAAGTTGATATCTGCGGAGCCAAAAACGAACCCATGTGATAAAGCTTAAACCAGCTATATCTCTTATTCCGGTAGCAGTATCTGAGAATCCGGACAAACACTCGGAAGTCAGTCTATCGGCTATACTTTATTATATCTTTGTGACTTTGAAATGAACAAAACGGAAGTCATGGTCATATTTTGGTTGTTCAGAAGTCATTGTTTAGGTTTCGAGTCACATCTGAGTGCGTACCTCGAGTAGCTCTGCATATTTATGTTACATAACCTTGTCCTTGGCACAAACCATGGAAGCGAAACTCTTGAAAGACAGAAAGCGGAATTGGGCAATTGTGAGTCCTCATTTTTCGAAAGACAATCCCACCACACCCCCCAATAACCTTCCCGGACCTATTTCCCTTCAATGGCGCAGGAAAACCACTGGCGGTTACCGCAAGAAGAACCATTCCATACCAAGCCCTGCCCTGGATTACCAATCGCCTTCATTATCAGTTTCAAAAGCGTCCTCGAAGGTGTTCTTGTTATCTCTGCGGCTCTTAGGAAGTGTAATTATCCAGAACAATTTACTCCACTTCGTCTTTTCCCATGGAAATATATATATTTAGCATTTTATACATATGGAAACTTTGTTTTTCTCTCTTGCTCATTATCTTGATCCCCTGCCCCTGGCGCATGGCGGATCGGAATGTTTCCTGTTGCTTTCTTTCATCTTTGTACAGGAAGAACGACAATTGTCTTTTCGTCTTAATTATCGAGTAAGGAAACTGAATGTTTTTCGGGTAGCTTTGAAAACATTCAGTGCTTGGGGGGAATTGAGTCCCCATGCACGTGATGTGGAAAGTTAAGGTAGAGCAACCTGAAGGAGTGAGTAGATGCAGGTCGGTTGGCGTAAAAGCCTTGCCAAAGGTAAAGTAATAAAGTAATAATAACAAGAACTATTTCTATCACTATCCAATAGCGCTTTACAACTTTGTAGGCAACCTTGACTTCACGATGCAGTATGCATCCAGGTATTTACTATTTTATTCATTCCAATGGCTTCTGGGCGATACTTTGTACAGCTTAAGTATTGTATTGTAGTGTACTATACTGTGCTGTACTGTATTGTATTGTATTGTATTGTATTGTATTGTATTGTATTGTATTGTATTGTATTGTATTGTATTGTATAGCTGTATGTTTGCCCTGTAGTTGTCAGGAAGGTGTGGTCCCCCATGTCAACTGAACTCTTATTGTATAGGGGATATAAGGGTTTAATCCACAATAGATTTCCTGTTTCAGATATATGTTCACATATACGGCAGATGTATATGTATGTCAGTGCAATGTAACATTTTACTGAAGAAAAATAGATGGAAAGTAGTTTTGCTTGGCATTCAAAGTTGGACGTGTCAGCTGCGCTTTGTTAAAATTAACTGGTAACATCACTTTGCTTTGATTTTCTAGATGACCCACTCATTACTGCAACCCCGGAACTGCTACATCAATTGCTCAAGAAAGCCCAGGAAGAGAGGTAAATATCTACCTTTTTTTAGAACAAAATTGCAAAAGTCTGTCATGTCCTTGACTAACATTGTTAATACAGCAATAGCCTCTACAAACATGATTACTTTGAGAGTAAATGTACTTCACTAGTTTGGAAATCTGGGCCCATTATTTCGAAAGCCGATTAACACTAACGCAGGGTTAAACTCTTAATCCATGTTTGTATTTACTACCTCATAGACTGGTTTGGGCTGCCATTTTTGGTCTAGTAATCAGGTTTCCAAGGAAAGACTCGATAGTATTTTATAAGGCCCAGACAGATATTCAAAGGTGAAGAAATTGTTTTTTGAATTTGGCATAACCCAGGGTTAAAGTTACATGTAACCACCTTTCGAATAACCGGGCCCAGGGTTCCATTATCCATCAACTAAAACCAAAAAGCAAACCAACTTTAATGTTACGTCAATAACCTATAACATTTCAATAACTGACAAACAATTAATTGCTACTAGAGTCTCTCAGTCCTGTTATACCTCAACTTGTGAATGTATCAATGCAGACTGTTTTCGTGCTGCCCAAGCTCAAAGAAGCTGTAGTGAAACCAATTCTGAAGAAAACAGAATCTTGATCATCACCCCTAATGGCATTATTATGATCGAGTGGCTGGAAGTACATGTACATGGTTCACACACTGGCAACAAAAAGTCCTTGAAAACCAAATCAGTGCTTGAAAAGTCCTTGAATTTTGAAGTATAGGTTTTTGTTCTTGAAACGTCCTTGAATTTGTTCAAAAACTCAACTAAACTTGAATTCCTGTATCTTATTAAAAAAAACAGTTGAAGAAAGTCCGACGAAGTATGCAAAGAAAAATAACACTTGCAAAAAGAAAAGCAGATGAAGTTACAGAAATAGAGGAGGAACATACTTAATCTGAAAGAGTTGGAATAAACACTTAGTCGAGACTTAGGGCGCGTTTTTTTGGTCTACTCCGAAAACGGAGTAACACTCCGAAAACGGAGTAACACGTTTTTTTGGACTTACTCCAGTTTACTCCGAAATTGGAGTTACTCCGTTTTACTCCATGTATTGAGA
>JANVCJ010072714.1:0-12304 GCA_026413505.1 Epizoanthus ramosus
CATTTTTGGCAGAAACATCCACATACTACGTGAGACGCTAAAATTATTTTCTGAAATGTTGGCCCTACGGACCTCGACTTCATGTCAATTGGTACCCAGTCTCGCTCTTTTTTCATAGGGTCTATGACTATGGCTATGACTATGACTGTGACTATGACCATGACTGACTTACTATGGCTATGACTATGACTATGACTATGACTATTGCTATGACTCACTAGTTGAATCAACGTTACCCATTCTCTAACAATGCTCATCAACTGCAGACTTGAAGTAAACAAGTATTTACGAATAGTTTAGGACTTGTTTCAGACTTTTTTATTCCAATAGTTAATATCTAATGAATAACTGTTATTGAAAGATATATGACTATTTTGTCACAGCTATCTTGTTTCTCTGTTAACATTCTTGTTAACATTCTGGCCAATAGACCAGTAATCATACAGTGATTAGTGGAGCAGCGAACGGTGGTGTACGTGTGTGGGACATTCATTCAGGCGAGTGCCTCAGTCATCTTCGTGGTCACGTGAAAGCCGTTACGGATGTCACGTGCACAGCTATACATTTGATCAGTGTCAGCCTGGATAACGTGATGTGCATATGGGACCGTGAACGCAACACCTGTCTTCACCGGATAGTACAGGTATGTACTGAAATGTACCGTGTATTTGTGAGCGACTTGACTGAATAACTGACTGCACACATTTTCTGAACTTATTTATTTAAGAACTTTAAATCAATATTACCATCATAGCAGTGTAAAACCTGATAATGATCCACAGAGTAAGACCGTTTGTCTTGATTTTATCAAAGTTTAAAATCTTTATCATTAGTTTTGTTATCATTTTCCCTTTTATTTCTAATCTTGATTCCACAGTCAACATTTTATCTCATTCTGGCATGTGACAGCAATAAGTGTCTCTGGGGAGCTGGCGTCATCACTGGATCCAACATACACCCAACATTGGCGTAGGACACTGGGTCCGCTTAGATTGGTCTCACAACAATGTTGGGGCGTGTTTTATCGATGTCGGGAGTATGTTGGATCAGGTTTGATTTCATTCAAACTTTGATCCAACATTTTCTTTGTTCTCGGACCATAGGGACGGTTTGAACACCTGGCCCAATATTTGTTCGAGTCATTTGAAAACGGGCCCCTGTACAACGTCATACAGCATCGCCCAACATGGTTCAACAAATGTTGGGTAATATTGGATCAAATGTTGCTACAAACAAACACTTTGATGGCAGGCTGCAAAATCCATGAGAAGTGTGCTTTTTCGTGTACTTGCACCCAGAGCCTTTCATTTCTACCATAGGGCCAAAGAGAACGTGGCCTTTGAGAACGAAATTGATTAATTTAGTAAGAATTGAATGTGTACTGTTTTGTTGTTGTGTAAGAGATGTTGTGAAGAAATTAATAACTTCGAACATAATCTTACATGCAGATTACATGTAGTAGAGATTTTCGTTTGCATCTTACGTTATTCAGACCGCCAGGTGCAATTTGGACTCGGTATGATGCGTCGTTTTCTGTTTGTGAACATTGTTCATATTTAAAAATATGTAGTAAATACTACTTCAAATTGTTATACGAGTGATAAACATCTGTTTTATTCAGAACTACAAATAGACCATTTCTCAGTTGTATGAACAGTAGTCATGTCTTAGTCAAGATTAGTTCAGTGCCAGTGATACCTGTGTATTCATTTGTAGTGTATCCATGTTACAGGGTATCAGTTTAGGATTCAGTATCACAAAGCTGACGTCTTTTCACGTTCTGTTGCAGTTCCCAGGTCTATGCTCCAATGTCGTCATTCTCTCTAAACACTTGTTCGTAACAGGAGGGCAGGTATTGGCCTTAGTTCATTTTCCTTTCCAAAATCGGTTTCCACTGCATGGTAGCCAAATATAGTATCAGTGAAGTATACCATCCTCGTGACAGTACGTAAATTACAAGTGTTGAATTGTAGTTAGTTTAAGTTATTTTTGTAGAAAAACTAAGACCAGATTATTGAGGAAGGGTGGGGGGGAGGACTTGGTTCTGGCCCCTGCGTTATATACAGTATATGTAGTGAAGATTAACGTATTCATTTTGGTGTTGTTTTTCTTTCAATTTCTGCAGGGTTGCATCATGCTTTGGGAAATCAGTTCTGGCAGAAGAGTTCGTACCATACCACTTGGAAATGATGACGCATCTGTGTTCGTCCGCCGAGTGCGGTTGTCTGGTAACGCGACTGTTATTTGTGACTACGGTAAAGAGCTGCGTGTACTCACCTTCCCAGCATTGCTCAACAAGTCTGAATGAAAAGAGAAGGTGACACTGTGTGCATATCCTCTGTGACAAGTTGCATCTGTCAACATCTATCTTCTTCTTACCATATCAAGTTTTCGTAATGAGAACGAAAGAACTGATCAAAATCAGAAAATTCTGTCAAACTCTTCTAGGCTGTTTTATAAGAAGTATGTAGAGACTTAGTAGAGATTAGTGTGATAAAATTAGAATTGAACAAATTGACGATGGAAAAGCCACGATACAACTGCACAATTGTGGTCTTGACAGAGTACAATTCTGAAATGGATTTGGTGTAGGTAAATATAGATACATCATCACTATCATCATCATCGTCATCACCATCTTCATGACCATGGCCATGCATGACCATCCTCAACACCATCGTCATTCTCATTGTCATCACCATCATCATCATGGTAGCTCAAGAAGTTGGATATACAATTAAAAACTAATTGTCAAACAATTGACCTAATATAAAAACGGCATCCTATTAAATATGTAATGATTTATACAACAAATAATATCATAATTATAGTATAATAACAGGAGCATTAACAATAAATTATAATATAATAGTATATTATTAATCAATAATATGAATATTGGAGATATGATTCATATATATTAGATATATTTCCATGAATGTGATCAGAAATTGATAGTCAAGAGTAACTGAAGCAATAATATTCCAAGGTAATAAACAAATCCACCGCATTTGCTTTACTTAGCCTGCGGTGCAAACGAACTAAACCTTTTTAGAGTTTTAGATATCCTCGCGGCCGGCTGCACGCAGGCTAGCTTTACTGGGACAAGTAAAGCAAATGATGGCATTAATGGGCTGAAATAATATTTTAAATATAAGTTTCTTAAGATGGTTACAGAAATCAGTTTTGATTTTAACATCATAGTAGCTTCAAATGACCTGTGTCATCCAGCACAGTATGGAGTGCACGCAACTGTTGTTCTCTTGTATGTAGTGAACGTTTCCATCACTTTAGCTGTATATTTAATATATCCGACGTATCACACAGTAAATGTGTAGTAAGAAAGTCAGTATTTATACTATGAACAGCATTGCTTACATTTGTATTTAATTTTGATAAATAGTTTGGAATTATTATTTTATTTTTAGCCTGATCGATCTCTTGAAGTCTATCTGGTCTGTCTCGAGAGTAACCTATTGTGAAAAAGGTATCAAAATGTGTGTCATGTTTCGTTTGGTTTTTTTTTTGTCAGTGAACAAAGTTAGAAGACATAGTTTTATAATGTTTGGAAAAAAGACAATATGCCACTTAAGCCTAGCTAACACTGGAGACGGAAGCATCCATATAAATGCTGTAAAACGGAGACGGAACGCCGAAAAAGAACGGATGGTTTTGATCTGTTCTGTTCCGACTCCATTTTACAGTGTTTTGTGTGTGGACTCTAGTGCTACGTCCGTCTCAGCTGATGGTGTAACCAGGCTTTAGTAGTCATTGCATAGAAGTTTGCTATTTGTAGCCATCAATTTTCTCTATATTTTAACCCCTATCTATCTATTAATTAATAAGCCCTATTCATTATAAACTCATTCACTTCTACTAGTGTTTTGATACTTTTTCCATACTTTTGCATATCTTTTCGTGTTTAGTGCTGTAATTACACATTTTAATTTTGTTTTCAGGGGTGGGCACGTTTTTTATGTGGGACGGGGGCAGCGTAGGGCACCTTGTAGGGGACCATGCTGGATAGGGAGCAGTGTGGAAAGTCTTGTAAGGGACCTTTTGTCCTATTGTATATCCACATGCGACACTCGTCACTGGCGAATCGCTAAATTAATAACCTCCCCCAATCGATACAAAGGTAAATTTATCGAAGTAAGCAGGCAGGAATACATCAGTATTCACTGGTTCATAAGTCTTATAATATATTGTCAGTTGCTAAATACCTCTTGTTATATGAGTGCGAGGTCCATACGGTAGGTTATTAACCGAGTTTCGTCTATCCTTTTACCGTACGGACTCATTCTTAACAGAAGCTCGCTTTGGATTTTAAAGAAATTTAAAAAGATTAACGACACAATGCAAGACAGCAGTGCTGTAGCTAGGTTTAACATTGTAGGTTAGATAGTTCTAAATAAAGTATTATATAATACATAAAGTGTTTTGGATTCCAGAGAAAAGAAAATGGCCTTTTGGCTCGTATAACAATAGGCAAGTGTGGATTTTATTTCATATAGAAAATTAAAATGATTTTTGTCGTTGTTAACTGTTGTTAACTGTTGTTACGTGAATACTAAGTGCATTGCACGTCGATGTGACGTAACTCCACCCAGCTGCATAACCAAACGGTAACAATCGAATCATCTTATTTCAGCAGAAGAGGCGATAGTTCCAAAATTGAACGCTGAGCTATAAAAAGTGGATAGAAATTCTCGGAAACTGCATATATATTAGAATGGTCAGAATTTATTTATTGAAGAAAGCACATTTTGTAATTATTAATATTAAATAATAATTTCGTTTGTTCATTCAGTTAAATATCTTTCAATGCAAATTATATTATTAAAATATTTTACTGAATAGCTCGATTTGTATGTGACATATTTCTCGTCACAACATTTTACTGAATGATCTGTTATTTAACTTATAACTACCACAGTTATGAACATGTAATCAGTACATGTCAAACTTCACAAGAAAGCACTGAGAATATCTCTCACAAAGCAATCAGTTTGACCGGCAAACTCATAATTTGTAGTCAGGCTATTTTATACACAAGTAATCTTTCAACGCTCTAATCATCAAACATTTCATGAGGGAGCATGGCCCCAGATTCCTCCCTAAATTGTTCATGTTTCCGACCGCTTGACCGACAACTCGGGGCTTGCTGTTGATCTGTTCTTCAGTACAGATGAGTGTACACTGCATAGAAGTGGCACCACGCGCCAGTAGCACAGAACAAGTGCCAGATCGCATGCGCGAACGGCACTCGTCCATCGGACTTGAAGGGCACAACACCGCTAACGTAGAACAACCCGCCGATTCCCAGCTCCATTAATGCCGATCTGTCGACCTACCAGAAACGTTTTCTTGTTAGTCATGGATTACCAACTCGTTTACTATGTCGTTGATCATTACTTGCAATCAGATATTTTTATTTCGGTCACGTGTAGACCTGACGATAACCTAGTTGAGTACCAAATATCGGTGGCAGTTCAATTCTGTGCGTGCTGCCGCTTTAATATGACATTCTCCACACATTTGTGAGACTCTTTATACCATACTTTTCTGATAAGGGAACAATGGACTTGGATCTGGACGACACTTGACGAGGCGCCGGGACCTTTGATTCAACACTACTACCCAAGTTGCGGCTCTGACAGTTCTATTAAATCAAACGGTAACAACGCCTCGTCTTGATTTCACTTGGTCATTGTTACACCTTTTCACACCTTGATTGTTTGTTTCTAATCGGCAAGTGTCACAAATATGCCAAACAACGACCAAAGGAAGTGTCCAAGACGAAACGCACCAGGAACTGATAACGACAGCATGTGCTGCAAGAGAACGTTTACAGCCTAAACAATCTTTATGAATGTCTTCTCATTTTTGCTTTCGTCACTTTTATCTTCTGATCTGAGTATTATTATATGATACTTGATGATGATAATATTTCAAATAACTTTATCGCCTCTTTTTAAAACCAAAACATTTCCAACCTCTAAAGCATGTCCCCAAACTGAAAGGTCCCCTGACCCGAATGGCGTTACAGCCAAATGAACGATAGAGAACTCACCGATGCCATTACCAATGGAATGGATGGAAGAATTCCAATCATAAGGTATAGTATTGTTTCCAACGTTTTATATCTGAAAGACAAAAAAATAAGCTAAATGTATATGGTGTAGCTTGGTGTACATAGAGCTCGCTGGTCTGGTCAGACTGGCCCTGCTCATGACTCAGTTCTTCCGTTCCGGATGGCCAGGGTGCAAGAATTGGGTGAGTTTATGCGGGAAAATACTCGTGGGAACCAAGTTGGCCTTTCCATTTACAGCTGCCAGGATAAATGGATGCACCCAAGTACTAGAGTACAAGTACAGGAGAAGGCCCCCTCCATTGATTGTTCATAGCGCAGATGTAACCTGCGAGGACAGCGTGGGCGACTCCCCCACCTCGGGTTAGTGAAACTTTATTGTATTTTCTGCCACCGAGGTATTTGGGAACGAAAGAACGTCATTGTCATTGGTATCAACGGCCACATTGTTCAAGCATTATTAACCAGCAAACAACGAAGAGCTTGACGCGAAATGTGATGTGATATGATTGGTACAATAATGTATTGATCCTAATGCTGGTAATAGTACATTGGAAAAAAAGAAAGGTATATAATATATTCCATTGTTACAACTAACATGGGAAAATCGAATCTGTTGGAGTGAAATCGAACCTCTGTAGGATTGTACATGATATGATACAACTCGATATACTTTATTTAAAAAGAACAAAAAATCCTAATTACAGTTTTTTGAAATCTTAGCCCATGAACCTCGTATTAAAACTTCCTGAAGCTGTAAAACATAAGGCAAAACGTACAAGACAAAACTTACCTAATATTAAACTATAATAATGTTAAATGAAATTGCTGAGTAAGAAGTAGAAAGAGAAAACACTAGTGATGACGGAGGACTTACTTTTCATAGAGCACAAAGGTATATATTGTTCCTAAGGTAGCAAAACACCACAATGACCATGACATTGTCTCTCCAACATGACGGATATCTGGTCTCAGAAGTAACCTGCAAATGTACATTGAGAACCAAAACAATTTTATAAATAAACTGCAATAACTGCACTACTGAGTGCAAAACCCCTTGAGGAAATAATACTTTAACCATAACTGAATGGACTTCAATTATGGGGATATGGGGGAGGGGTGGGTCCCACCAATCCTGGGTACTCTCATCGGGGAGGTTAACAACACCCAATATCTGACTAACTGCTGAATCAGTTTGCTTGTCTATTGGGTACTAAACTAACAAATAATTCATATACAGAATAACACTTGTATAATAATCCGTAAATGCTGTACAGATAGAGTAATGGTTAGACTACATGACTTTACAAATTCACAGTGGCAGCATGGCCTCATGACAACAATAACAACAACAACAACAACTTTATTTGTACTTAAATGTACAAGAAACCATTGGCAGGGCTCCTTCATTCATGTAGTATCCCTTAGTTTCCAGTTCCTTGCCAACTTACCAGGGAGTGTAAGAAGCAGCTATAAAAAAATAAATCACTCCTCTGTCACTGAGATGTAGAACGAACCTCAGAGACCTGTAACAAGATAAAACAGTACAGGTCTTCACTTATAATTTTGTTTGGATATTCTTACACTGCAGACTACCACTATATCATTATGGATCCCATATCATCTCAGTACGCCGTGGAGAAGATGCTACTCTTATCGACAAGTAAATGAGTTATTTCCTGATGGAATATAGGCCATGGCCACAGATCAGGAGTGGCAAAAGAAGCATACATTACATGCCAACCCTCTTACATCGTACTTGAAGCTCTGGCATTTGAAGGGCACCTCCAGTATGATTCCTACACCGATAACTGATGTATCCAAATCTCCCACATCCTATCCATGTCAAGTTGCTCTCCAGCATTTTGGTGGTACATAATCTTTTACATGCACTTTCCTCTCAAAACAGACGAAGTAATAAAACCTGGTTAAGTCGGTTAGGTGTCCATTGGACTTCCCTATATTGTGCATACTTTGTCGGCGAATACATAAATGAGTTCAATGTATAATGAACGAGGAATTTTGAATGTATAATGCAATCAAGTACAACATGAAGAAATTTTGGATGAGTTCATGTATTCACCAACAAAGCACAAGCAAGAGTGCTCCAACGTATTTAATATTCAAGTTGAGTTCGCTGCAAGGTACTAATCAAAAATAAAACAACTAGACACAAAACATGCATCTAATTGAACTTGGAGAAACTGAATTTCATTCATAAAATGTTGCCAGTTACTGAACTTGGGTGAACCAAAGTGAAAGCAACTAAAGTTGTTGAGGGAAGTCCCCAATTGTCTGTTACAACTATTTCCATAGCCATGTGATAAAAAGTATAATTAACAGCTTTTCAGTGCATTGTACTTTTTATCACATGGTTTTTGCCATTGTCACGAGGTATACTATGACCACTTGATACAAATAGACCAATCAAAATCGAAGGATTAGACAGTACGACATACAAAACTTGAATATTAAACAGGTCCTATACCATTATGTACAGTATACGAGAATGGCTGGCATGTACTCTGTAAACGTACCTGTACTTATCAGTTAAACAAACAACATGAAAAAGTGTGGAAATAGAGAATTGTACAATTAATGCTGTCCCATAAACCCAGGCAATAAACTTGTGGCCACTGCTCTTGGGTACTGCCAATGTGCGTAATGTGAAAAAGGCAACAATGGCGGGAATAATAAATACCTAAAAGCAAATAAAATATGTTAATTTCAGTGCAGGACATTCACATGAACGAATCTTATTTATTCCAGGAGGTTATAGTCACAAGGACTGCAGAGAGGTAATCCACTAATCAGGGGTGGATGCAGAAAAAGGGGGGGGTGTTGTGGTCCCCTCACCCCCTACCCTAAATCTGTCTTTGCTAATGGGACCTGGATGCTATAGTTCCTAGCCACTGAAAGGAACTACAACCAGGGGGTTATAACCATTAGAACTATGGCATGTCCAGGGGGTCCATACCCACAGTGTCTACAACCATGGAACTAACAACCAGGATAGATCAATAGCCTTTGGTCTATAGCCACCAAAGGTTCTACAGTCAGGGGGTACACCCATAAGGTTTGTAGCAAATTGCAGCCAGGGGTGGCTACAGACAAGGAGGGTCTATAGTGTAACCAAGGGATCTGTGCCCAAAGGGTCTCTATAGCCGGGTTACTTTATAATCTATTCCTGCCATTGGAGGTTATAGCCAGGCAGGTATTTATCTCGACCAGACGCATGTATATCCAGCAGATCAACAATGTAAAGCTACTACTACCACAGGGTTTGTAGCTAAAACCTTTGTAGTCAGGTGACCTCTAGACAAAGGGTCAATCAGCCAGGGGATCCATAACCATACCATCTAAAACTACACCCTGGGGATCTGTAGCTCAATGGTGTAGGATCAGTTGAGCTAGCAAGTCAGTTTAGGATTCAGATTATGATGATTAGGGTTAATAATTATAATTCATGTTTAGTACTGGGATGTTTAAAAGGGTAGGGGGAGGGTACATAGTTTTCATAATAGATTTGTTAGCTCCTTGAAAGTGGGACTGGAAAGGATTGTAGTTAAATGCAAGATAAACATTCTAGAAACTTCAGTCCTTACACCATGAGTTATAATATTAGCAACTTGTTCAACTTTTGTTGGCTCGTAAGCTTTATTCTTCTTGCCAGGCTCATTCATTAACCTGCAAAAAAATCCAAACAGTCAATCGACAGAACTACATATAACTTATTACCTGTTTTTGCAATAATTTTTTAGGGATTTGTATAAATTATTTCACACAAATGTAAACTCATGAATGCAAAACATTTCTTCCATTCCATTAATGTTTTTGTTCTTCCCCGAGGGAACTGGTGCACTGGTCTGGCAGAAAGACCAGCAAAATCCACTGAAGAATTATTGTACATAATTATGTATCCCGAACACTGTAAAATTTTAAAAGTTCATAAACTTGTCCAAATAGGGATAGCTACAAGAACCATAACAATAACTTCCCTTTCCCTCCCAATTCAACTCCCGAGGTCGATCATCAAAAATTTATTGAACAATTTATATCAGTTGATGATAATTAGATAATTGGCATTGATTATTATCGGCCAGTCGACAACCAATCAATAATCACATGATGAATGCCACTAGTTATATTCATTACATCAACATCAACTTGTGATATGCCGCAGCCTATGGCACATGAACTGATATCTTTGACATGAAATATATGTGCAATCAATGAAAGTCGATAAATTAAAAATCAGACGACTTGTCATCGATTTCCGATAACAATCGACTGATATCAAATATTATCGACTGTCATAATTTGCCCATCTGACAATTTCATACACCATGTTGAGATTCGTCCTATAAGACGTCTTGTTTTGGAGGTTGCCGGTTGGGGATTTGGTGGTGGAGAAGCTTAATTTTAAAGAGGGAGGATCTGGGTGAATCAGAACAGTCCATCCAGAGAGAACGACTCGGACAAAAAATAGAACACTCTTACATTGCATTCTAACGAATAAGCTTACAATCAAAGTTCGAAATTATTATCGCAACTACTGAATCAGGATTTTAACACTTACCTAGCATAATCTAAACCGCACATAATCACACCTAGTACATACTCACTTCAATTCAAAAATTAAATATAATTTTATAGCGGTGTAGCTATGTGATATCTCGCACCTGCAGTGCAGTCAGCAGTGTTGGTGTATGAAACGAACAGATCGCAAAAATATCAACTATTTCACCTTCCTGCGTTAAACAGAATATCGATTGCATTAGCAACCCTTCCAAAACGTTTCGTGTCCGTCAGATTTGTAGAAATGAAACCAAATAACTGGCAGGTCTAGAAAAGTATACCAAATGCAGTTTCCTGTTTGTGTATGGTCCCCATATTGGGCCAGTAGTGGTACGATATTGGACCTGCAATTTGTCGTATTTATTGGTCCCACATAACAGACATTCTGTACAGCGGAAGATTTCACAAATTTATGCGTTGACAAAAACAACACGATAGTGTCATTTTTGGAAAATTGTTGGAATGGGATGTAAAAATCCCGATATAGATATATAATATCTTGAATATTTTTCATTTTCTATTATATTCTGCGTTAATAGCTGCTTTATAGATGAAAGAGAAGGCAGAAATGAGTGCTCTAGATCTGAAGGAGCAAGGAAATCGTCTCTACAGCGCCAAACAATACGATGATGCAATTCAATGTTACACGAAAGCTATCGTAAGTACACCGACTTTTCGTTAAGAAAATCTAGCGTGAAGTTGGAATTGGAAAAAAAATTAATTTTAATGCATACGCTTAGTTATTCTAATATGACTGGAATAGTCTCCTAAGGGTATTGTTTCTACTTTGTGGTTCAATTCCTCCCGGATTCCTATATCAGTTTATCAGAGGTTGATAAATCATTAAATGTTTCGAACTGATAACATTTTCATTTTTTAAAATATTAAATAAATCAATCACCTCGCGCAATTATTAAAGTCTGGCATAAACAGTTGTGGTTTCTGGTTGTTCAGAAATATTCAGCAGTGTATTTGTCTTTGTGAAATGATTTGGTATATGCAGAACCCCATTCCGAAGTATTTATGTACCGCGTGTAATAATATATGAAGAAGTTAGAACCAGTTGAATTGACACCTTCATGCGCACTTTATATTTTTGGGTTCATTCAGATTATTTCCAGTTGATTAGATGTATTCTAGATGATATTTTTGCTCAAAATATTATCATATGTTCATACAAATGTATCTGCAGAATGATAATACAGGATTTTGATTTTGCACATTGGCCATCTTGGAATATAAGAAATAGTATATAGGTACTGGTAATAGCCATAGGACTGAGGGAGGTCCAGTTTGGGCTCTGATTATATTTGTGATAACACAATTGGATGAGTGCATGGCATAGATCCAGTTTGTTATCACAAGACGAAGTATTACAGACACAATTGCCCTATTTCACTATTACGTCACAGTTTGTTTACATTTTATAAATTCATAAACAAGTTGCAATTTATTGACTTTGAGAAAGATAAACCATTGTTTCTGTACATTTCAATTAATTGTCAGAGTGAAATTTGTAAAGCCTCCTTTGATTTTGGACTTTCAAAATCTGTGTTACTGTTGCATTGTGGGATTGAAGTGGGAGAAAATAAAATGTAAACAAACCACATTTCAGCTCAGTTCTGACACCAGCAG
>JANVCJ010072725.1:0-12301 GCA_026413505.1 Epizoanthus ramosus
GGGGTATGGATATTTTCTGGAATTGCCCATTTTTACTGCATTGAGCCACTGAGAGTATTCTGAGGTTCTACATGTACTAACTAAAGATGTTCCCTTGGAATTCAACTGCAGTCGACCACAGGGGGAGGCTAGGGGTGCACATATTAAATGGCACAGCCTAATGTGGAAGTACATGTACATATATCATAGTTATTGTGCTATAAGCAGATGGAACTACATGACTGTATGCTATTTTGTATTTATTTCTAGCTGTAAGATAGATTCAATGGATCAATTTTTACATGTATGCAAAGTGAAAAGTGTGTTTTTCCTTTAGTGATGGTACATGTAAATAGTTTAAACCAATAAGATTGCTGGTCTTGTTTATTACATTGTAAAATAATATACTTTACATGTACTGTATACAGTCCCCATGAAATAGGAGATATGTGTTAGTACCAAGTTGCCCAAAGCAGGCCAATTTTAAGAATGTGCATGAAAAATATAATTTCAACTTCAATAATTATTTATTATAATAAATTATTTAATATAATACAGGTTTTATTTTAAATACATTGTTTACATGTATTTTGAAAATAATAAAATGCCAGATCACAATTTTTTCTCTGCATTGTATTTTGAGAGCCTCTTATATATATATATATATAATTGTATAGTTTTTGATCATTTTACATTATAAATTGTAAAACATGTTGAGACTTAGTTATATGCATTGCACAAGAAACGTCTTCATTATTATTATTGTTATTAAATATTATTATTATTATTATTATTAATTATTACACCCCTTTTAGATATTGGGAGTAGTTTTTTTTTTATTGGGATATTTTTATAGATTTGTTTATTATTGTTATACATAGTCATAGGATGTAATTGTTAACATTTTATTATTCAAATTTTTTTTAAATTTTCATGATCATATTGTAAATTTATGTCAGAGACTATTTTGAAATAAAGAGTGCTGTCAGCTTTTTTTTAAAAAAAAAAGAAAAAATAATAATTATTATTATTATTGTTATATACATGTAGAGATCAGATAAAACACAGAACTACAGAGTCATTTTAGAAGCACTGCGCTTTTGAAAGTAGAGTTAATACCCTTTTATTTAACACTCTTTCTATTTTAGTTTTGCCTACAGCTACATTGTAGCCATTTTGGACAGGGGAAGAAGCCTTGTTTCTTTGTGTTGAAAATTGAACTACCTGACATGTAAACCTGTTAATTATCTTCCAATTAACTAACTTGATGATTATTGATCTTTCAACACAGAGCTAAGCTTATATGAGTTGCACCGTACACCCCAAGAAGCAATCACAGATGGCACTGAGATATCCATTTCACCTCGTAGTTTACACAGTGAGTTGATGTGCCCAATTTGTCTTGATATGTTGAAAAACACCATGACAACAAAAGAGGTATGCAACAAATTGTAGATTCCTATATTCTACGGTAGCTATAATAATTGTGATGCTTTGAAAATAGTCCTACAATTTATCTTATGCATGCATATGCATGTACAACACATTTTTTTATTGTTTCATTTATCTTATTTGAAATATTGTACTAACTGCTGTGATATAAATATTATCAGTCTAAATGGACTATTCTCAAGATACTAACCTTTAAACATTGGACCTGATGATGACACAAATGTGAGTCACTATAATAAAAGGACACACAGCTGACTAAAAGAGACTTTCTTTGAATTATTTATATTGTGCCATAATTTCATTTTGTTCTCCAGGGAGTGAAAAAGTTATTGACATCTATTTAGGTACAGATCATCCAATAATTTTATTACTAACAGTTTTACTAATTTTACAGACATCTAAAATTTTAGAAAAACATAAATTAAGCTTTTATTATACAGACTGTAGTGGCCCACACTCAATAATAACAGTTGTGACATCATTAGATCAAACTTTAATTGCCTTTCGATTTCTTGACTAGCCTAATCGGAGACCTGGAATATAGAAGCCTGCAATCCATGAAGTGAATCTCCATCAATCTAAATTAAAGTTTTAAAAACACAGAATACAAATGTATAGTACTGCAGCCAAGACAAACACACTTGCTGAGCCACATAGAAAGATTGGATATTATGAAATTTTTAGCTTGCTCATTAGTTTACGAATTATGTCATACATGTACATATCAGTTCAAACAACTCAAAATGAACTACAATTTTAACTAAGAAACAGATTTAATTGTTTTCAAAGATGCTTGACCCAAAAGCCAAAGTGTTGTTAATCAGTACTCAATATTAGTTCACAGGACAAAATTAGCAGTCAAGCTATTCACTACTTGTTGTCACCCTGTCCTTTGTTCAATTAAATTGTGTTGGCATTCATATCCAATTACTCAGATGGCAGGCAATTCAAGAACAGTTTTCATGAAACCTTGGAAACTCTGATTACTTCTAAGCATTTGCAAGACAAAAGAGTTTATAAAATAAATCTACATTCATCATTACAGGGGGTCTTTCAGAGTGAGTGACCCATGCCATAATTGGCCTGTGTGTGCCCTTTAAATTGGAATTAATACATGTGCAATATTTTAAAGTAAATGCACACCACTTCATTTGCCACATGCCAAGGTTTCAAGTCAGGTCTCTTGGTAATACATGATTAATGATTTGTGAAAAGACAAATTAATATACATGTATGTTAATTATTTCTAAGATCCTGCATCTGAAACCTTAATTTGTACATGGAATGTGAAGCATTTAAAAAATTGCTGTTAATAAAGGCAATATCTTCATGAAGAACTATATGGATTGAGAACAAATGTGCTGTCAGCCGAACTGTTAGTACTGTCAGTAATCGCTGTGTACATAATAACTGTTTAGTCTGTTTAATCCTGCAGTGTCTGCATAGATTTTGTCAAGAATGCATTATAACAGCATTACGTAGTGGGTAAGTAAATTTAAACATATTATGATCATGTGACATGTACACACACTGCTTTCTTACTTTCTTGTAAATCCACTTCCTATACATTCTGAGTACATTATACATATAGCTAGCATGATTGTAATTGTCAGTCTAGTATCCTAAAAACAGATAATCTTGTTATAAATTTACATGTATAATTATGTCCAGTTAATTCTCATGACAAGTTATTTATTTTCAATTCTTAATTATTGTTATGCGCATTTGAAAATGCTCCATTGATGTTTGCGCAATATAAATCTAATAAAGTTAAAGTTAAGTTACATAATTTTTCTGCATTTTCCTGCCAGGAACAAGGAGTGTCCAACTTGCCGCAAGAAATTGATCTCAAAACGATCATTGAGACCAGACCCAAATTTTGATGCTCTGATTGCAAAGGTATGTGATTGTAACAGTTACATGTAACACAGGACAACTTTACAGTGCACATGATTCTAGAACCTCAGCCTGACCATCATCAGGATAGTCCTTTAATTTAATCTAAAATGTTAATAAATTATGTAATAATGCTAACATGTTAACAGGTTGTTCAGATTTAATTACTGTAGTTATTTGACTTAAAAGTATGCAATTTCCAAAAAAGTGAACAGACATTCTAATGTAATATCCACAAAATTTGTAAGTTGAGGACTTGGCTACATGTACATGTACCTTATAGCTAATACTTTTCCATACAAACTTTCACAGTTGCAAAATCGTAGCAAATACAAAGTCTTAAAATTCACAAAGATATAATTATGTATTTGAACTTATTCCTTGCTTTTATCCTAAAAGGATGAAAGACCTCTTTGAAGTTTCAGTAGTCGGTACATGTATGTATGTTTGATGTTTTCTCTAAACTTCATTAATTTTGCAGATTTATCCAGACAGAGATGAATACGAGGCACACCAGGTAGGCCTCTTCATGTAGTGAAAATATTATTGAACTAGATGATACACAAGATTGTTCAATTCTGTGACAATGTTACATTATGCAAAATAAACCTATTAATATATGTACAGGTGTTAAGTTACATTTTCATGTCTTTAAACTTGAACTTGGTTGTACAATGCATACTCATTTAGATTTCGTCAGTGGTGGAGGGTGACACTAGTGTTGCAATGATGACAATTGACAGCACTGTGACGACAATTGACAGCACTGTGACGACAATTGACAGCGCTGTCAGAACAATCGACAGCACTGTGACAGTTGTGGTAGCAACCATGTTGATACAGCAATGACAGTAACAGTGGTGTGGCAGCACTGGTAACTGACAGTCAGTGCTGTGAAAACAATACAATCATACATGTACATTACTCTAATCTGTTGATAGCTCAGAGCACTATTGATATCAGCCGCTGATGACTGGCACAAACACAAACATAAACTTTATTTAATATCGGTTACATAGGGAGTGGTTGCTGAATCTCGTAAGTCAGTACTTAGACACTCTACTGTGAAAAACTGGAGTACCCAGAGAAAAACCCTCAGAGTCAGATTGAGATGAACAAATCTCATGCCCACATATATGTACAGACCCAGGTTTGAACCTGGGATCACAATGGTTAGAGGAGTGTGACATGACTACAACATCACAATTATTGTTATATTTTAGAACTGAAAGATACCCAGAAATAAAACTATGTTTTGGCCTGGGCCTATGTCCATTAGTCAGACTACATAATTAATTGACTGTAATTATACAATATATAATTATAATGATATACATGTACACCTGCCAGTGTTGTGATAAGAGTAGTTTTTAAAAAGTTTCTAGTACACAGGTGAGTAGGCCAACTACTGACCAGGATTTGTTTTGATTTTTTCGTTTTTTGCTCTCAGTATTAGTTTGTCTATGTGTTTAATAAATAAATAAGAAAATTGTAGCTTTTTTAAAAAAAATTGGTGGAATCACCCACTTTCATAGTGAAAAAATATTAGTGTTGTTGATTATTTAGAAAGGTGTTGAATAGACATGTAATTATCAATTTAAAATACATATATGTAATTTAGTATGGTACATGTACATATAACTAACTATTACCAGTACATATATGCCCATATATGTATACATAATTTACCTTTACCATTTTTCCATTACCAGTAAGAGATTACTAGTTAGTATTATCATAAGATTACCAACTAAAGTTAGTTACAAGTACATCATGTACAGCTATTGCTAGTACGTGTACATGTATGAAGCCTATCTGTACATGTATGTACACATGTAATGGCAATGGTGAATGATGCATTTATTGTACCAGTGGACTTTGCATAATCATGATATATTTGTTTTACATTCAGTTGAATGTGCATTACTGGTAATTGCAGAATCATCGATAGATTGAACTGAAAATAAAATAAATATCTATTTCTAAAACTTTGTACAGGAGAAAGTTCTTCAGAGGTTAAACAAGCACCATAATCAGACAGCTTTGACAACAAGTATTGAGGAGGGACTCAAGCTTCAGGCCATGAACAGAGCCCAGCGAGTGGTATGTTGGAGCACTGGAAGATAACATTTTGAACTAGCAAAACAAAAAATTGTAGGCAGCCACAATGCAAGCTAACTGTCCTTTTGACACATTTGAATCATCCCATATCAATATTTATGTAGTAATACATGTATATGTAACTGGCTGTTCTGAATTTTCCCTGTTTATTTTGTACCCTGAGTAATAATAGTGACAAATATTTTATTCCTGTCAGTTAGAGGGTCACAATCCAACATATGCATACATGTACGTATATTATTATTACATGTAATTGTACATGTACATACATCAGGGTGCAAAATTAACATGGAAAAGCTGGCACCCTGTACAAGTAGACTTAAACAGTCAAATTACATAATACATAATTTGTGGTGCATGGCTTTACAGTGTAGTATTAGCTGCTTATGTCATGTTTTTCGTTTTCAGAGGAAAAGGTCTTCAGAAGAACAAAGTAAGTGAGCACTGTACTGTAATGATTCAAATTTACACATGTGGCACGTGATTTAAGGACCTATGATTGATATTAAAAGCTTTGGTGAGCATGATCCTTAATGTAAGGTCAACATCACTTGGTCTTCATGACTTAAGTTTATGAAAGCTGATTGTTCTCTTTAGCCAAGAAAGGCCAGCCAGGACAAGTCCCTGACTTGAACCAGAAGCATTGAATGTCTCCTGACTTGAACTAGTAAAACGATGTTGTCACCTGACATGAACCAATGATTGAAAAAGAGATGAAAATCAACTACAGTTGGAACAATATTAATGATTTACCCCTGGGGAGTGCACTGCAGAAACTATCTCCAATCATGAATGTTGTGCGCAACATCTTCTATTCTCACAAGGGAGGGGAGATATAAACATTGTACAAGGTTTGCAGGAGCCCTATATTTTGCTTTTAATGACTTGTTTTGTCATAACATTGGAAGAAGCCCAACTTTTCTGATCTGGTTTATTTAATATTACACTATTAAAATACGAACTTTGAAGCTCTCATAATTGTTCTGGGGCCTGGTAGTGGTGTCGCAATTTGCAAGTAAATGTTGAAATAAGTAAGTTATATTAACAGGGTCAAGTTCCCATTTTTTCCTATTAATTTTATTCAACTGATTCCTATTAGGTTTTCCAAAGTTATCATGAGCAAGTTCTGTGTCTGGACATGAATGTGTTATATATACAATCATGTATTATGTTAATTAAATTAATAGTTTGAAAGTCCGACTGACACCCCATACTAGATATCTCATGATATTTCATTGACTCATTGATCATTATTTTACAGCACAGCAACTTTCCCCAGTTGACTCTCCAGCTCAAGTAGAAGGTAAGTTATCTTACAATTTAAAAATATTTGCGATTACTACAAGGTAGAATTTCTCACCCAGCAGTCACCACTATTTCTTATGTGGATTTTTTAACACTAACATGATATTTAAAAGGCTGTACATATAATTATTATGTGTACATTGTACAGTGTAGGATGTGCATGTTGTACATAATCTTATGTTTACCTTCTGTAAGCAGAGACATCAACAGTTGGACTTGCTATGCATGACACTTTACAAGCTGCCACTGAAGGTGATGAAAAACATGTGTTTTGACCTGTTTCCTAAGTGCATGTAAGATATAAATTATTTAGAATTGCAACAGAGGTCAAGAGTGAGCCAACTCAATTGATTAAATAAAGTTTTGTGGGTCCCTACATGTACCTGGGGCACGTGTTTTGACATGTTTCCTAAGTAAGATCTATATAATTTAGAAGTGAGCCAACTCAGTTGATTGAATAAAATTTCAAGGTATTTCAAGCATTTTACTGGATTCCTGTGATAAAAAGTGTTTGGAATCTTGAGTATACATTATAAATAATGCAATGTAAATGTTTTGTTCTTCTCTTCAGTTCCTGGAAGTACAGGAGAGACTCCAATAATCCGAAAGAGACCAAAAACAACATCAGATGAATCTGATGGCAGCGAAAGTGAGTCAGCTCTTTCAAATCTCAAATTTGTTTTGACAAAATGAATCCTTTTATTTGTTTGTCTCAGTTGCCATTGACCAACAATATTTTGCAATGACGACTGTTGTAGATACCCTTGATTCAGTGGGAGAAGTGAATGCAGAAACACCAGAAACACTGAATGTAAGTCAGAAAAATTTAGTGTCACCATACACCAGCATTTTCTTGAAATACATGTAGAAACAGAATTTAAGCCAGTTGTTGATAAACATAAATTACATGCATGGCATGGTATTGTTTTCTGACAGGAAATTGAGTTAGTCTTCAAGCCCCACCCAAAGGATCATGATGCTGACACAGTGGCTCAACAGACGCGCTACATTAAAACTACAGCCAATGCTTCAGGTGCTGATTTCCGTGGTTTTATTTTCAGGCTGTTAAAGCATTTTAGGCTGTGACCAGTCCCGCTTTTGACTCTCTGGATTGCAGAAGTCACCTAATACATGCACTTGTCTGGTCACTCATGATTTGCATCTGGAGAGAAAAAGTGGACTGTTTGTAGTCTAAAAGCATTTATATGTGTACATGTATAAAGCATGATCTATCTCAGGTTAGTTGATTACAGTATGGCTAAAGGCCTGGACACACATTAAAACATTGCATACACACAATTGTGTGCTAAAGTAGTGTGGCAACTTTTTGTGTAATGTACTTTGCATATTTAATGAAAATGGTACAGAAAAAGTAGAAACTGAATTGATCTCACCAAAATATATTTTCCATCATATTATGTTAAAACATTCACCATTTTGTCAGACCATGATGACATGTTGCAATTAGTGGCTAGATGGTGAAACTGTTGCATGCAATGTTGCAAAAGGAGTGGATTCTACTTCTTCAATATTGATGCAATTTTAACGTTGTATCATGTGTCAGGGCTGTTTAAGGCGAGAGACTGATTTCCAGGACCAGCAAACCACTAGAATTCATTCTAGGAAGCCAGCTGTTTGGCACTGAAATCCCCAGGGTGTATATGTGTGGCTGAACTTGGCGTACACACCACTGAAGTAACACACTGTGTACTGTGGGCTTTTTCACATGTTTTCATCAATTTTATATATTTCAGGGGTATGTGGTATGCATGTAATTATGGCGGTAAGCCCCTTGTGCCATTTACAGCATCAAGGGTTACCCTAGAACAAGTTTTGCATTTGTTGTATAAAAGCCGTAACTTTCATAGCTACATCTGAATGAAACATGAATTGGCAGTCATGTGCTTTTTACATAGATTATGGATTAAAATCAGTAAGTTATTTCACAAAAACTATTTAATTCCATTTTCGTGTGACTCTTTACATATAGAAGCACAGATCATGTCAAACCATGGCAAGGGAGCGAGACGTACATGTGGCACCCAGTACAGTGGCACAACTGAAAATTTACTGCATTTGATGCCTTCTGTATACAGCTTCATGTATCAATTGCAATTAACAATGAGATACTGGGAAAATGGAATCCAATATTATTGTTTTAGTAGAAATTTGCCGTGTTCTATTGCAAATGGACACATTTGATTGGTTCTCTGAGCGTTTGCTATTAGCCGATAGTCAACGATCGGTGCACATTTGGCGCGCGCGTTCTTAAGTACTAGAAATGTACACGAAATTATTTTAAAAATAAAATTATAATTTCTATTTTTCATATAAACTTTCACTGTTTTTGTGCTAATAAATCCACGGTAAATTTCTACTAAAACAGTTATACAACTTTGTGGATTAATCACTGATATAAAACTCAAGCTCGTTGTATAACTGTTAATTATAAATACGATAATCAAACTTTTTGTTTATTCAAGTCTTATTTAAACAATATGAAGGTACAAGCTCCTTGTTCATATCTGATAAAGAATAGACAATTGTTTTCAGTTAATAAGAGCGCACCTTACATGTAATAATGTCTTGTTTACTGAATTAACATACATGTATATAATGGTTCTGTAACCTATGTACTGATCGTTTCTCATAACCATTATTTCTGCAGTTGACCATTTAGCACGGTATCTTGCCATGAGACTGGCACTAGAATCCACTCAGGAAGGTAAGTTAATTCATTTTACCTTTTGCCATCTTACAACAGGTCTGACTACCTGATCTCATTTCCTGCCAACTTGATAACAAACATTTTTGACAGTACATGTAGATGTACCATACAAACTTTTACCAAGTCACCACCACCCCCCCCCCTGACTTACATTGCCTCTTTGTGTAGTATGTAAAACGTTTTAGTTCATTATTCACTTTATTTATTCATTAATTTTCAGTGGCAGATCTAGGGGGAGGGCACGAGGGGTCCGTACCCCCTCCCCCTCACCCCCATTTCATTGCCTGAGTTAATAGTTTTAGTCACACTATACTGACTTTTACATGTGTTGGGTACTCTGTGTCTCAGTGGTTTGCCCCCTCTTCAAAATTCCTGGATCCGCCACTAATTTTATATATTTATTCTCAAAGTAATTTACAGACAGTGATGTAACGCATTATATGTCTACTGCAAAATGATTGTGCTCTGACAAGACCAGGTAACATTTACCTCCAGGTTCAAGGCCAGCTACTCCTCAAGAAGGTGGTGATAACTCGCAGTTTACAATATATATTGCTAGCACTCCAGGACAGTACACGGTTAGTATGGCCATTGGTCAACACCCAAGGGTGCCAGTACTCTCATGTAGCACGGACAGGGAGATCCGTAAGTTGAGCTCAACCCTCGGGACTATATCAAGAGCTCGCTAGATTTTAGGTAAAATGTTACACCTTATAAAGAAATTACCGATAAAATTTTTAAAAGCAACAAATGTTCGTGGTGAAGTCAACATGCCCAAAGTAATCACAGGTACATGCATTACTTAAGTCACTTTATTCTCCAAGAATATGCTATCAGTATCAGACATTCATTTTGTATTTATGTACTTTGTGTCACTAAAATTGTTGAAGCTTTCTCCAAAACAAAAATCCTAAACAAATACTAAATTGCAAGATGATAGCATAAAGAAATGTAAAATGCCAAAAATGAGTCCCCTCAACTTACGGAGCTCCACGTCATTATCTGTTGGGAGTACTGGGGTTTATTTGCCAATTTGGCTTGCCGAATGACTTTACCAGTAGTGATTGGTTTACAAGCCTTATTTGATATTCGAATGTCATTTGGCAGTGTAGTTATCGTGGTGCCCATGCAAGTACTAGTTAGATTTTGGTTACACTTACTCAGTACCTAGAAAATACATGGTTCTCAGTTGTCACTTCTCCTTCCGCCAGGCACTTCCCTATATATAGACTGCAAAACAGCCCCTTTCTTTGCCAGTAATCCGAAAAATAGGCCTCTCTCCCACTCCTCTTTTCCCTCAGCTGCACGGCTTCTTCCTCTCCCCAATCTCCCACTTTTCGACTGCGAACCTATTTTTCGGATTACTGGCAAAGAAATGGGCTGTCTTGCAGTCTACCCTATATCCTAAATTCTGAATAAAGTCAAAGTTATTTCGGTTAAATTCTTTGTCCTGGAGTCGAATAAATATAAACAAACTTCACTCATCACAAAGTCAAAGCAGCAGAAAGTCAAACTAAGTTCAGGTTAATGCGTATTAGCCTGACCTCAGACGCTAATTGCCCTTTGTAGCGAGAAAGGATCCAAGGGGAAATTAGCGTCTGAGGTCAGGCTAAATGCCGTCTTCTTGTATCGACTGAATAGAAACAAACACCACTCGGGCAAACCCAAAGTTAGTCCTCTGCTGACGACGTAACGGAAAAATACAAACAAACTTCGCTCAGCTCAAAGTCAAAGTTCGTGAATATCAGAGTCAACTTAGTCCCTGTTTACATGGAGAAGGGTAGGCCCTCTACATAGGGTCACCCTGTATAGAAGGGTTACCCTTCTCTATTGTATTTCAGGGATTCGTTTACATGAGAGGAGGGTCACCCTATCTGCTTGCTAGGGTCACCTTCTATAGGCTAGGGGGACAACTTTTGCCATGTAAACGCTCAAGGTAGGGTCACCCTACTTAGGAGGGCTATCTTATCATTGTTGCTTTTTTGTTTGTAATTAGATATTGAGCTCTGATTGGCCATGCAAAAATAACACCTGTTAAGCAGATGTTAACCAAATTAGCGGCTCAGTTGTCCGAGTCGTCCCTCCTCAGTAAAATTGCATGTAAAGTTCTATGTTTTGACCCCAGGATATAGGGTCGCCCTATCTTGGAGGGTGAGCCGTTTGGTTAAATCTGTATCTCCTCGCATCAAATAAATACTATTAACAAACGCCACTTTACATACTCTCCGTTTAATAGATCTGCTCTTTTTTCGCTAAAACCGCCACAAGCTCAACAAGATGTAATTTACAGTCTCCATATGAACGCATCACGAAAAATCGCAATTTTTGTAAAAATCTATTATTGTATGGACATAGATGGGAAGCCCAGGGCTTATATTCTGAATTTTATGCTATAACCTAATTAGAGATGTGTAGCCGCCCTTGATATAAAACTCTTACTTCTGTCTCATTTCACTGCATAATTGAGAAGGCTATAATGTTAACTTCACACCTACCTGATTCACACGATTTTCCAGTGAAACCCGGAGGACATACACACCGATGGCTATTTTCCTCAAAGTCAGCTTGACAGGAGGCGTTGTTCGGACACGGGCTGCTAGAACACGCGTTCTGAGTAGGAATGACAAGAATTTACAAAACCACTTCACTGGGTGCCAGGTAAACAGAATGTATCTGTCTCTTCCTATATGTCAAGTGTATGTAGATGGATGTGTACGTTTCTCTATCTGTCTGTTTGTTTGTGTGTGTGTGTGTGTGTGTGTGTGTGTGTGTGTGTGTATGTGTGTGTGTGTGTGTGTGTGTGTGTGTGTGTGTGTGTGT
>JANVCJ010072736.1:0-20723 GCA_026413505.1 Epizoanthus ramosus
TGCATGCATGCATGCATACATACATACATACATACATACATACATACATACATACATACATACATACATACATACATGCACACACAAACACACACGCGCGCGCGGAATACACACACGCACGCACAGCTAATACACACAATCTCCAAATTTAGGGCTACTGACTTGCAAAATGTTTTGGGCATAGCCGGCGGTGGTTTATATATTGTGATAACAGACATGATAATGATTAAAACTAAATTACGTCGCCTTTGAATTACTGAATATTATGGTATACATCGGTCTATGTGTCTGTGAAATCTTAGAGCTAGAAGAGTGGATTAAAAATTGTTTTGTGGTGAGTTTTAAAAATACAGATTTCGAAATTTTCGAAGATTATGTACTTGTGTCAACTCTCAATTTTTAAAAGGTATTCATAAGACGTGTGAAAACGATCAGTCACTTAAGTTCATACTCTGTCTTATTAGCTCGCCACAGAACTAATCCCGCATTGATATCTCCCACTAAAATGCTCGACAAACAAGCATATCGATCCAGCTGCAGCTGGGGTTTTGACGAGTCACTCAAATTGTCATAACCCCAATGCTTTCCTTGTTTGGAAGTGGAAACGTATCTGAACTCGGCTTAAAGACATTTATGATAATTCTACAGCTGTTTTAAAACCATTTTCCCATTTTGTATGCTTTCCAATGCATACAAATTTTGCTGAGCTGAGTTCGTTTATTATCTCGTGTGTTAGTCTTTGATTTGATTACGTATGTAAGATAATTTCACCAGGAAAGCAGTTTACTACTAGACACTAACTAGAATGTCAACAACACCAAAGGATGAATTTACAATAATATATTAAGAGTATAATAATAAGACCCTGTATTATTATCTGCTCCAGTCCTACAGTTCTACATAAAAGAAACTGACGCACGTTTCCACCCACCCAATGACAGCTCAACCCACACACACACGCAGGTTCCGAGTGGGCAAGCGTAAGAGCAACTAAATGTATAGTTCTCTCACTCAGACACTGTTCTTATACTTTAATACTGTCAACATCCCCACTAGCCGTTGAGTTTATGGAACCAACTCGATGCTCAGGCAGTACAAATGTGATAGTTTGTCATTCCGATAATACAGGTAAGTTCGTGGAGTTTTTTCACCCATATCTATTGCTATCAACAGGGACTCCACTGACTCCAAGTTATTCAGGACAATTTTAACCTATATCCGATAACCGAGAACTTTGTTATACGACATGTGAACCACACAGTATCTGTTAGACTGTTTATCACTTACTCTTGGGTGCCAGAGGTTCTTCTCGCTCAAGAACTCGGCCTTCGGCGCTCGTTCTCGGCCTTCTGGTTCCTTGTTCGATTGTTTCTTGAGCGAAAAGACCCTCTCAGCCTCTGTCGCCCAGAGTATTTATCAGTTGTTACTCAATTACAAAGGGCAACGAAATGTCTGAATCAAAGCGAAACTATTTAGTCTCTGCGTACTAAAAATCATTAAAACGTTTTGTTGCAACTATGAATTCAAAGACTGTTTATTAAGGACACTGAATCAGTTGAAAATTGTTGAAAATTTGAAAGTGCTTTGAACTCACGTCAGTGGGAGAGTTTCGTGTCTGAAAGGTTCTTGATCGAAAAATCTTTTAAAGATTTGGCTTGCTTGTATGTGTCGATGCGATGGTAATAGAAATCTGTCAGTTTGTTATCAAATGTCATGAATAAATATCGATTATATACACCAGACGCATTCGACATTTTTGCCTTTTGGGCTTTGCTGATGGGTATACACCTGTCGACACTTCTGGTTGACGTTTTATTGCCGATACATGCAAGAGATTGTAGAACCTTTTTACTAAGAAAATAAGAAAAAACTACACGAGATTTTTAAAAACGTTTTATTCAAAAAACTGACCAGATTTAGTCTTGAAGTCGAGTATGTCCTTTTATAGTAATGAAAATATGTCAATAGAGTTCTAAATACGAGCAAGTCCATCAGTAATTAAACGTTCTTTCGTGGTTAACGTCTTATATTAAAATATTTCTTCATTTAGTTTTGAAGAACAAAGGGCAGAAGAAAACTAATAAATCTACTGCCACCTGATTGATATTTTTTTGTAGATTCTCCGTCGTTGTAAAGGAAGTGATTGACCCCAAATCTACTGCAACTTCCACACTAGGAAACAAGAGAAAAAGCTATACTTATATATTAATGATCCATCGGTAAATTTAGACTAATGGAAAATGTTGCATGAGCACTTTGGTTGGCCGGCAGGTGGAACTATATATAGAAGAGATATATTTTCATATTTAGTCCTTAAGCTTCCGCATTTAAAATGAAAAATCAGTACACGGTAAGAAATTTATAATTTAAAACTTTAGGTTTGTCGAATATGTTCGTTTTGAGCAATTGTCTTACAAGTGTTTTACTATAAATCATTCTTAAATTCAAAACTATTCTAGACGTACGAGTAATAAAAATTCCAGACGAGAAATGTTAATATTTGAGGTGACAATTATGAGAAGCAGAGTTAATTTTATTGAATAACATACACGGCTCTCCAACATCGTGGATACTGCATACAGGAATAGTTTAATCTGCTTTCACTGATTTGAAAACACTACACTCTTTTCCAAGTTCGTGGCGCACCAGATTTTGTTAAATTTAATTTAGACGAATTTAGTATTACATGTAAAGGATCTGTATTTTATATCGTGATAAATTCATGTTATGTCGAATGTTCCAAAATTTTTACCTTAAGGCTTAACGGTTAAGGATAGGTTTTCATTTCGATCCGTATTCAGTATAGTCGGTATACTCTACAGATATTAAACACAAAAACATTTAAACTCGACTGAAATAAATTCATCATAAACTGGAAAACTCGTTGTGAAATCAGTAAAGCTAACACAAGCTAGAATGATAAACTGATTTCTACTGTTTATATTTAAATTCAATGCACCCGATTTGGACGTCTATTTCACACGTAATGTCTGGATAATGGACTGAAACGGTTTTCCATCGCCGAAATTAACTATCTTCAGCGAAATAAAATTCAATTTATACAAAGCCGGTATCGCTGTAGCATCGAATTTTAATAGTCAATGGTTCCACTGTATGTATCCAGCCGTCAAAATACAACAATTGTGCGTCTGGCCATACATACGATATATTAATCGTTTCACGAAGTCATTTTTGTAGCCTTTGTAACTGCTAATCTCTATTCTAATACCTATGCACAGACTATCTCGGATATGTTAAACGCTATTTTGACTTGAAAACAGTGTCATGCAGTATTTATCCAATAATTTTTTAAAATATTTTAGCACTGCAACTGAGGTTTTCTTCGTTTTTCTCACGACATTAAACCGCCAAGTTCAATCTATATATAATTATTTGCTCGCACTGTATTGGTAGAAAGGCTACCTCCTTTAATGCTTAAAGTTAAAAAACTAACCTCTGTTAGATTGCCTGGCGGGACCTAAAAATCAGGATGTCGGTCCTATGCTCAAATCAAACCCTGAAACAAAGACTACAATAATTCGTCATATTTTATAAATATACTAAATATAGTATTTCAATAGCCGCACGCAAGCATCGAAACGAAGGTGAAACTGTAGCCGACATTTATAGCATGCAATGTTCAGTTTCTGTCATGTCCTCTGATCGGCGTTTTTCTTTGAGTTTGTTCTTTAGGCAACAACATGAGTAAGAAGGTCTTTTTATGTTTTTTTCCTACCTTGCTAACAGCATTACAATATTTGTATGTAGCTTGGCTATAGAAAACTTTTAAAAAGGGAACCAATTAAATTTATTTTATTGGACTCCAACGTATGTTTTGTTTCGATCAGCTTTAAGAAAAAATAACTTTCTCACGTACAGTTATCTTATGAATGAGTTGGTGTGAATGGTTTCTATCGCGGCTTTGTCAGCTTAATCTGTGTTTTGGTTTATGGAGGTTTGTATTCGTTGAATTAACATACAGAACCAAGTCTTTTAGAGGAGATTGTTTTTGCGTTTGCCTGGCGCCTTTGTCTGGATGGTAAGTCAAACCTGTGTAAATCGAGAAATGTGAGATTGACAAACGTTGAAATTGAATAGTTCGCATTTAAAAGTTTATATGCAAGGCCACTTTTTATGTGAGACACGCAGCTGTACCGAAACAGTTGACATTAAAAATTTATCCAAAAAAACAATAAAATATTCATTTAAAAGTTGTTGTATTCAAAGAAACTACACCGACTGTTTTCTTGTATATAGAACTCAGTACTTCAATACTGAATGACAGTGTTTCTTTTATCAAAAGTATTTCCGTAGCCGTAGGTTTTCTAAAATAAAAGAATATTTAAATTATTTTTACGTCGACTTTGTATTGTCTTTTGCCGAAAGATTGAATAGCTTGTCTTCTATATTTTAACACTTTTCAAAAATTTCTGGTCACTGATCACAAGAGTTCATTAGATGACAAGCACGTTTGAAATTTATATTTTATGGTTCCATTTTAGTGCTTTACTTTCACGAATATTATAAATACGCTTTGGTCAATCTTGATATTACTTCGAGCTCGGAACACCTCCATCAGAAAGTCTCTCATCTGGATCAGTGATCATAAAATAATCAATATTTGGCAAAACTTTCAAAATATACTTGCTTGTGATTTGCATAAGAAAGGCGCGTGTGCAGCAATTTGACAAATTAACAATCAAGTTCTCTTGTTCAATTTATACATTTTCAGAAGAGCACCTGTTGTTCACAAACATAATTATCTGTCAAGTCCCTTCAAGATGAAACCGGTGATTAATTATGTTTCTGGCAAGCTTTGAAACAAGATTTCAGTCATTGAATGCGGATAGTTACAGGCGCTGAACACGCAAACTTGCAATTGTCCGAGCTGAGTTGTGAATACTGTTGCTGCGGTCAAGCAAAGACAAATGCCTTAGACCCTGGAAGTGCATTAAGTATTTCAAAGAAAGAGTCGAAAAGCATACTAACCATTTGACAATGTTTGTGTCCTTTGTGATATAGGTAAGTCGTTACATCAGCGTTTCAAATAGAGTTTATTATATATGCAACCAGATCCCTTTGGCTTTGATATAGCAACAACAAATATGCGGTCAATGAATTTTGTATTAACTCACAATTCTCATAACTTGAAAAGCTTCCTCTTCAATTTGAAAGAAGCAAAATATATACTCAAGGTAAGTCTTCATCTCGTAACCAGTCATAACATACGAGTACATTATGGTTTTATTTTGGATAATTTTGAAATGTTATGTTCAGAAAACCCATAGACTATAGTGCTTTCACTATGACATGCCCCTCAAAGTTTCAGTATCAGAAAAGGAAACAATGTTTGGAGGTTTACTGTTGTATGACAAACAAACTTAATGGACAAATTGACCACCGTTGCATTTAATTAAAAATGTATGAACAGACACTGCTTCGCTCGGTGGTGAAGTCATCTTACAAGTTATGTACTGAAAGAACCTCGATTTCGTGTTAACGTGAAATGGCGATAAAGTGTGAAAAATATTTACAGGGAGGAAAAAAGTAACTATTAATTACTTGGAAAGTATAAAATCGAAGCTCTTATCCAAGCTGCAAAACTTTAAATTAGTCAGAGATTTTGGAGGAAAGCGACAACCAGCAAAAGAACCACCTGCTTGGAGAGAGAGCAAGTACCGAGTAAGGCAAGCGATCCTTATTTCTTATTATCAAAACGTTGATTAACCGAGATATCAGTTTGAAAACTGTGCCTTCGCCGCTGTAACTATACGTCGGAGTCTACATGCAGTAAACCAACAAGGGCCTGAATAGTGAATATCGCGGCTGGGTAGATCAAGTGAAAATTAAATCCACTGGTCGCTTGGTCGCTTCACTGAATCTTCTTAACTTGTTCAAAAGTACCGACCCCTCATGGTACCGACTTCTTAATTTCAGTTTTAATTCCAAAATGCAGTCATTTAAACCTATATGATGTATTTTCAACGACACACAATATCGTCGGCATATGAATGTCTGTTCTGTATCGACACTCAATCTCGCAAATGATTTCTTTGATTCCATTATTTAATACTGACCGACGTAAAACCATCGTGAAGAATATCATCTAGAAACTAGCAATGAAAACTGCTTGGCGGTGTTTCTCCGGGTGTTTTTTTGCAAACTACTTTTAATACTATTTAAAATCTTTAAGAAACGGAGGCTCGTCTACTAAATCCTGAGGTTTGCTAAATTTACTGAAGTGTGAAATGTTTGAAATGCTGTCGACATTTTTCAATAGCGATATCAGTTTAAAGTCAGTGTATCTTTACTAGAAGATTTTAGTAGAGCGGTCGAAATGTTTGCACTATGTATCTTGAGAACACATCAGAGTAAA
Organism: Epizoanthus ramosus; assembly: GCA_026413505.1. Lineage (NCBI taxonomy): Eukaryota > Metazoa > Cnidaria > Anthozoa > Zoantharia > Epizoanthidae > Epizoanthus > Epizoanthus ramosus. The sequence continues at coordinate 6,377 of JANVCJ010072736.1, forward strand.
TCTTTTGTGCAACGGACACCGAGTTCAGTTCCGCGAATCATAAGAACCATGGTCTCTGTCTCTGTAATCTACTGCAAGAGACAAGAAAATCTCTAGATCTGATATGATGCAAAGATCGGGCTCTTTGTGATTGATTGGACGGACCGGTCAGAGTCGTCAGACGGAACTGAACAAGGTATTGATATAATTAAATACCGCCTCTACAATACAAACAGGAACTGGAACTAAATTGCAGCTTTCCATCTGAAGCTGCCTCAGTTGAATCAGTTTTATCAAGTTTAATACCGCTTTTAAAATATGACACGAAAATCTAGAAAGGGATACAAGTCCCCTCCAGAACACTGCGACTTTACAGAGTGAGTCATACAGATCTTGCTTCTCAGACTTAATTTTGACAAACCTCAAGGCAGTACTTTAAATACGTAGTTTCATCAGCCAAGCATGAATACAAAGCGAGCACTCGTTCGTAAACATAATATACCACCGTCAGCGAAAGTAGCGAAATTCTATTTTCTACAACACATTTACGTCAAGCAAATTCCTTTGTCTTAATAGTCCCTAATTATGAGTGAATTGGTGAAAAAATACCTTAAAATTCATGGAAACTCAGCTTCATATGTCAGTTTGCACGACAAGCACGTGTTCTACGCGGCAGTATAATAACTTCCCGCCAAAACTGTGTTCACCAGGGAAACGAGTGCTTGCGCGGTACATTCTAAAATACAAACATTGTAAATATGTGAAATATATAGTTTTGTTTCTTTTGATACATACAAAACTTCTTAATGTTGCTAGTAAAACAAAGAATGACCGACAGACACAACTTTTTAAAAAAGTAAAAATATATATTAAAATTAAAAACATAAAACTGCGTGTTTAGCGATCCATGTCAAATTATTCGTCATTGTTCGCTAACAAATTTGAATTTTCCTGTTTACTTCACTAAAGTCTTTGGACGGCCGGGAGGTAATGTAATTACTAAATTAGGCACAAATTCTCTCGTACCTTGAATAGCCAGATGGCAGATGAAGTAAACGTACTGTATTACTTAGACGAAGAACAGTGAATCGTGATAAAACGCACTGCAAGTTTGAATGCAAAGGTATGTTTGAAATATCCATTTCTTTCTAAGCTGCTATTCGTTAGAAAACCATGCCAAACAGTATATGGAGCATGGATAAAGTGTTTTAAAAACAGAAGGAGCGACACGTCATTGAATTCTGAATCTGGAAAATGTGCCGTACGTAATCACACAGTACTGTTGTTAAAATAATAAAAATATTTGTCGGAAGTTACGTGGTTTGTAATTCTGCAATTTGCACTGGCTGGCGTTGTTTCTTTATAGCTTTCTGTGCATGTAATACCGAATTGCGTTACTATTTTTGTTTGTTCGAGTTCTGTTTTGTGCTGGTATTAAAAGGCGCTTTTAAAAGGCTTCATTTGTTTATAGACATAGAGAACAGTATAATGTCCTATCAGACCTTGGCTACGTTACTGCCAAGACCTACAGCACCCCACCGTTTCTTCACTACTGTAGCTGCAATATCACCCGTCACTTCAACAGGGCGAACAAATAGGATGAAGAAATATTTTTTGTTGGCGGGGAGGGGAGGGAGGAGGGCGGTCCCTGAAGAGCTGAGGGAGCCAGTCTATTCAAAGATAAGAGTACAACAGTAGGAGACTGGGACAATGTTTGTACCAAACCCATGGATCCTGCAATGCAATGGCTGATCAAATTATAATCAGCAATCTCAGGGCTATAGCAAGCTCAATCTCTGCAGTAGCCAGGACAGAGTGCAAAATGTTTATTTACAAAATCACCTCTTAGTGGTAACATTTTTCCTTTTGTGTTGCAGTGAATTTGTTTCTTTTTTTGGAGGGGGGGGGGGACGTGACCCGACCCTAACCCCCCATCACTAGTTCCGATGTTGAATGAATAATATGCAACTAATATAGAGCAACAGTAGAGGGCGGCTTAGCCTGCAAGCAGACTCAACTTGTTGGGTTTGTATGGTTCAGTCTGTGATTCCTAAGAATGGTTGTATGGAATGGGCGAGGAAATGGTGAAAGGACATATCAGATTCCAGCCATAACATTTTGGCCAGAAACCTCCCATTTTTGGTGATTATTTCTGTCCTCCCATTTTCAAGCTGTACTCTCTTGTCAGTTTTGTTTTTTTATTAATGAAAACATGCTGCTCAAAGTGCATGAAATAACAATTTCACAAACAAAAAAATTCAAAATGTTAATGGGGGAGATTGACAAATCTCCCATTTTTCACCTCCAGGGTTTGGAATCTCTGACATTTTCAACTGCAGGAATGTACTGTAGTTCAGAAAATGTACAACTAGGTAATGGGATGGAAGGGGAATAAGATTTTATAACCAATAATTTTTCCAGTTTCTGGAGCCAACTATTCAAATTGTTTAATATGCTGTTTATAATATTCCAAATTTGGACCTTCAAAAGTTGTTGAGTTCCCACAGAGGTCACTGGAAATCCAGGTATGAGGCTTTGAGAATAAAGATAAAGTTGAGGAGCAGGGTGAAGGGGGAGAGGAGGGGGGTTGTAAATCAGTTAGTTGCTTGAATTGATTTCCCTCCTAAATAACTTGGAAACTAAAGATTTGTTGCCCTTTCCACTTTTCAAACTTATTTTTTGTCCACCAGGCAAAAATAAATATTCTATTTATGATTGATAATTTGCATTTTTATTCCAGGTTATTCCAGCACATTTGGACAAACCTTGGTCTGACATGGTTTAGCACTGATCAAGTACTTTGCATGTTAATAAGCAAAGCAATAAGAAAACAGACTTCAAACGTCGGTCATTAACAATGCCAGTATACGCTACAGCCAAGAAAACGGTCCACAAGGCCGATAACAAGCAATATGAACCAGGTTATAAGGACTATCAGCAGCATAACAGGCACTATCAACCAAATGACAAAAGAGTGGAATCACTTCATAATCAGAGTACATCAGGTCAAACTCATGAAAATGCTGCAGCAAAACCTCCCCAGAATACAAACAATAAAGCAAATTCGGCAAACAAGAAACTGCATGTAACTAAACACAACAACGCCAACAACAGTAAGTAAAACAGAGGTTAATATTACAACAGTTCTTCTTTGCAGACCGTCAGTTTCATTACAATATCACCCCCACCCCACTCTGCATAGTCCCATCCTCCACCCCATCCATAGTTCCACCCTCCACTCCATCCACATTCCCTCCACTCCATCCATAGTTCCACCCTCCACTCCATCCATAGTCCCACCCTCCACTCCATCCATAGTTCCACCCTCCACTCCATTCATAGTCCCACCCTCCACTCCATCCATATTCCCACGCTCCACATAGCCCCACCCTCCACCCCAGCAAGATTCCCTCCACTCTCCACCTCACCCCTAGTCCCATCCCATTACTCACCCAGTACATTATAGTGAAGCTTCCTGTTTACAAAACCCTCAGCTGCCACAGCCACTATGATTGATTTGTGTTTGGAACCATTTAATTTCCTGTCTCACGATAAAAGGAGGGGACTAGGACTGTTCTAAAAATATCAACCAATCAGTGAAAATCAAGTAAATTGAACTTCTGGTATTGGCAGTGAATGTACACACTGGAATGGCAGAACTATAAATAGATCTTGAGCCATCTTGGCCCTGATCTCTGCCTTTTACTGTGAGACAAGCACTTTTAACAAAAATTAATGACTGTTATAACATGTTGTGGGGGGGGGGAGAGAACTGACAGAAGAAGCTTCTAAATAGTATTTTCACACTACCCATCTTTCTGACTGTTGCATGCAGTATATGTTGTACTGAAAGAGAAAGCCACTGGCTAGCAGGGGAAATAGCTGTTGATGATATGCTCAGCTTCACATTACAGAACAGTGACCCCAGATCATGTTCAAATTTCTGGTCCAGTGAACAAGAGCAGCCTGAACAATGTGGCTTAAGTTTCCTGCAGGCTAATGGCTTTAAAATAATCAGTGGAAAACAAAATTTCAGCGGTTTCTGAAATGAGAAGTGAACTCTAAATGCCTGGCTTAATGGTTTTTTACACTACAGACACTACATTCCACTGGGTTTAAACAAAATTAAAATGACAAAGCAAAATTTGTCTTGGTGTTAGTAAAACAATTACTGTAAAATTTCCACTCTCACCTATAACTATTGGATATAAGATATTACTATGACATGGAGCTCAGTGTTTAGCAGAAAGTTGCTGTGTTCTATAGATTGCAAATTGATGGATTTGATTGGTTCTTTCATTGTTTACTATTAGCCGATAGTCAACGAATGAGGTGTACACATTCTTAAGTACTAAAAATGTACACATAAATCGTTTTGGAAGTACTAAATTAATATTTTTATTCCAGAAACTGTCATCATTTTTGTGTGAACGAAACACAGCAAATTTCTAGTAAAAACTTATCAACTCACTTTCGTTTTATATTAGTAGTAATCCACTCAGCTCCACCTCCTGGATTGATGACTAATATAGAACTCAAGTTCGTTGTAAGAGTTGAAGAGGCAGATTCATGGCTGTGTTAAATGACTAACTTTCTTAAATTTCTGAGAATTGTGTTTTGCATTCTAATATTTGTAGTTATAAGGAATATCCAAAGAAAATGAGATTTTGCAACAGAAAACCTTTGATTAAACAGTTTGGTTGAGGTTTGATGCATTTGGAAGCTAACTTAATTAATTTGTTCTAATTGGGCCAACACTAAATTCATTTCACAACACATTACTATAATCTGCTTCAATCACCTACTTAAACAGGATGTCAGGCCATCCAATCAATTATTGAACCGGAAACTTAAACACAGGCTTATATTTCGGTTACTAATATCAGTCATTATGTTTTAGCATATAACATGTTTTTATTGGATTTACATGTAGGAGAGATTATGTGCACAGTCATGCAGTATAGCGTGATACCGCCACTTTAAATATCACTCATTCAAAATGGCTACGACAAAATTATTTTATGCTAATGTATTTTCCCTGTGTCTTTCTGTCAGTTCCATTGTGGATGGTAGCAGTTATTGGCGGTATTGCCCTCCTTATAGTCATTATCTTCATCTACTGCTGTTGTAAACGATGTTGTGGAAAGAAGAAGAAAGACAAGAAAGAAGCCAAGGAGAAGGTAGACATGAAGAATGTTCAAGTACTTGGTGCCAGTTACCAGGAAAAAGTTCAACCCTCTGTGGATGAGCTGGACTATAACAGCGAAGAATATTTCTCTGATGCCAGCTCTGCCATTAAAATTGGTAAGAATTTAAGGAATGATATCTGAAGCTAAGAACAATGTGCAGTACTTATATAATTATAATTAAAACGTCATTTTAAGAATCTGTAAATTTGTATTTGATTTTTTTTTTTTTTTTACACAGGGCTCTCTTTAAACTAGCCATAGGCTAAACTAGATGTCCCTGTATAAATATTGTTAAAATAAATAAATAAATAAAACTTTCAATCAACACAATTTGGGAGGTTTAGAACTTGATATCTCTTAGATTTGCATCACCTGATGACATCTCCATATCTCCGGGATTTTTGGAGATTGAAAGCAAATATGTATAAGAATGCGAATATCTCGCTTATTTCCTTAGTCATATTACAGTTCCGTGACATATATATATTTTGTCAAATCTGGACAACGTAAATAAGAACTACGCATACGTCAAACGTAAGACACATATTGCAGTAAACACCATAATAAAATCATCGGTCATCCACTACGCAATCCGATACTTGTGAGTTCAGTTTTCAAAATTCATAATTATGGGTCTTTTTCAAAACCAAATAAGTAATTTCCGGCCGGTGTTAAGGATAATACGTTTTCTCAATTCAGCTCTTAACTCTTATGTCCACTTTTACAATAGACGGATAGTACAGACGGATAGTACTGAGTGGCTCAGTAATGAGAAAGAACGAAAGAAAGAAACTGAAAGAAAGAAAGAAATATAAAGGAAAGAAAACCGACGAAAATTTGTAAATTTAGAATAACCTGTTATCCGCCCATTATTTACAAACATGGCCGCAGAAATCAGAACTGCTTGCATTTTATAAACTCGAAAGAACATGTTTTATCGTCGTAAATATCGCGCAGCATTTTTCGCGATGAGATTTATTTATAAAGAAATCGCGAAAGTTTGACCTCATTACAAATAGATAAACATGCATTGTCACTTCGCCTTAAAGCATTAAAATATTTTGACATTAATTTGTTGTCTTTTCCTCCGAAAATATTCATTTGTCAGTAATGTAAGAGAGTACGACTGGTTGCAGTGTTGATCGAATACATTCAGAGTTGAGATACTGATTGGTTCTGCCTGAATTCTGCTGGCCGTTAAAATGGCGCCAAAAAGAAGCGTTCTTGTTATTTTAAAATATAAAAGCCTGAGATTGCTAGGTGAAGAAAAGAAAATGGATTGTGACAAAGAAGAAATCAGTCAACTTTGAAGATAATGGATTTTCAAGAAAACACAGCTGCATGTATACAATCCATGAGACACAAAGTCTGTATTTTTTTCAATAGCTTTTGACTGATTTTGACAACTCGTTACTTATTACATACATACGCATACCCCGGGACGCATACCCGTACAGAAGCTAAGCTATTTATCGAGTGTAATTTTGCCCTGGCCTGGTTCAGCTATCGAATACTAACCACACTATTAAAAAAAGCCACGAAATATACTTAAGTACATACAAATGGCAACAGCATACTTCTGTTTATGAGCGACAGTTTTCCGGAACTATAAAATGCGTACGCAGTTCATTCGTGCGTTTCGGTGGTGATGTAATTTTAAAAAAGAAATCTTACCCTTTGTGGCCTTCGCATATTCGACCGAATTGGCTGCTCGTCTCGCCACGCTTTGTGATCAACTTGTCTTGCAGTTGCGGCGGAAAAAACAACCACGAAAACAAAAACAACCGGATGCATATTCATCAGAGTTCTTCAGTTTTTCCACACAATCGTTCCTTCAGACGGCGGGCGAATGCTGTTCTACTTGGGTTAATCTGGTATATATAAACTTATATACGCTGCCCCATTGAGAAATATTATGTAAATTGACCGGATGTAGAGGGGTGTGAGGGTTTCAAATTCAATGACATCATCACTGAACCATGTTACTTCTTCCGATCCTGGGATCGGGAGTCGACGTGTCTTCCTCTTTCTTGATCTTGTTACCTGCTTGCAAGTTTTATATCAACATGCTGTGACCCTGTCCTGGCTAAATATTAAAAACAACCTACTGTAGATTTTTAGAGTTTTTACTGTTAAGCGCTTAGAGCATAGAATAAGCGCTCTATAAATACCTCATTATTATTATTATTATTATTATTAGAAAGTCTGCCCTGACCATCACCACTGCACCATCATTGCATGGTAACTGCACTTTGCACTTAGCACCTGCACTGCACATTCGCGTGTAAATAAAAAAGATTATAGATCATATATGGATAACTGAACCCATTTTACTTGATTGTTTTGCCTGACCTGTTTTTGCGAGTGTTCAGGGGCGGATCCAGAAATTTTCGCAAGGGGGCCGAGGGCCCATACCCCACTATTAAGTGTTTGCAAAATTGCTGACAAAAGGGGGGGGGGAGAGTATTTTAGCATTCCCCCTTAATATACATATTAACCTTTTCTAACCGTCAGCGTACATAGAGGGGATATTTTTTTACTTTTTATCAAAGAGCGTTTATTGTATCCTCATAAACGTTTAGTAGCTGATCTTTATTTGACTCGTCCAATTTTGAGAAATCACAGGTAAACCGTATTTTTCCTACCCTGTGTGAGCAGAGTTCTCTCGTAAGATCTCTGCCCGAGCTCGCATTTTTTATCGCAAAAATGACAGCTTTCTTCTTCAGTACTTCACCTTTTTTCAGCAACGATTCAGAAACAATCCGTTCAATCAGACATTCATTTTGTGAAGTTATTTTCAAGCTGTTTAGTACTGATATTAAATTTTCGAAAAAAAATCACAGTTTAAGTTTGTTGTCAATTTTGTCACAAATCACTCAATACCTTTTTATATATTTTATATTCTTCAATATTCTCCAATTCTATATCTATGTAGTAAATATACACTTCACATTAGTATACTTTGTACTTTACAATGATTCTTTGTACTTTCTATGCAAAAAAAAAACCAAAGTTTTTCATGCACTTATTCCCAGCAATGATGTATCTGATCTTCTTAGCATGGACCTAAATTTTAGACTGTTCTCAGCCTGAACTTTGCGTGAGATTCATGCATGCAAGGTCTAGAGCCAGTTAATCCGCTTTACTGCATCGCATTGGAACGATCAGTTACTTCCTCTGCCCCATACACACTACGGAGACCGGATAATTGCATCCAACCGCAGCTTTGCCGCACCGACAGATTGAAAAACTTCGTAACTGTCCGATTCGTAGAACACTTAACTTAGCTACAGTAATCAGGAATTGTCATCTGTAATGTGTACTTTTCATATTTATGATAATATCATCAGCATAAAAAAGTTTCAATATAAAATAGAGTGTAGTTCGGAAACATATTTTGATCCTTTGAGGTCCGTTGCTTTATTTCGTTACTTGCAATTTCTTTTCTACTCACAAATCTTCACGAGTCTGGTAATCTTTAGAATGTTTTCCTGTTTTCCATATATGTATAATTTTTAGCTATACTGATAAAATGTTTTGTAAGTATGTCACAGAAGTTATTACCTAAAACGTCTTGCTGTAAGCAGCGATTCCTATTAAGGACAATTCCTCACAGGAGTAAGAATATTCGGTATTCCTCACTGGACGAACGTACGGTTAATTGCGCACTAAAACTCAGTATTCAGTTCCGATTCTCATAGTCAAATAGATAAAGTTCTGACATTCCTTGCTCAAACAAACTACTGAACTGCCTGCTGTAAATCTGTATACGGTAATTCGCCACTGTAAAACTTTGCAAACATTTTCCACGTTGTCTCTCCAAGTTTATCCACAAGTGTACTGTTAAGCAATGAAGATACAGCTTACTCGCTACGTACTGTCTGTTGCCCTAACAGTGGTCTGTTTGGTCGGTTCCCACAGCTGTGCCCAGGTGGAGCAGGTAAGCAACTCTGACAGAACAGAACACCGAGTTCCAGGTTTTCAGTTCCCGACATTTTAAAATGAGGTACAAACTTGATCATTGCTTACGTACAACAAAAGTCTGAAAAGCCTATCAAAATACTTTAATCCGATGCAACTCTGCTAAATTTCGTCCGATCGAGGAACTGGCAATTTTGTCATCTAGATTGATACTTGATCTAAAATATTAAGTATAACATATCCAAAAATATATTGAAAGGAGAGATGTATTAAACCACAGAGATCTTGAATTCTAAATTCCATGCACATTGTTTAATTCTTGATCGAGTTGACATCCAAGACGTGAATGGCCAGGGGAATTACATATAGATACAATTTAGAATCTCCCTAACCATCGATCCCGCCTTTCATGGGTGAAGGCGACTGGTTCTTGTAGCCAAAGCATGTAAGTGCCGGTAGGTGTCACACTTCTGCAAACATTTCCATTTTACCCTTCGATTATCAGTAACACAAATGATCAAAGTTGACAAATTCAGTTTTCATACTCTTGCTGCTATTTGTTTCTTGAAAAACTTGATATCTGTATCAACTTTAAGAATAGATTTAGAAATATCCAATTGGGTAGCAAATTCAAATAAACGTCAAAAACGTGTTTCTAATAAGCAACAGCTACTAGAAATCTTTTGGGGAAATATTAAATACATTGCGCGAAAGCTAAGAACGTCGAGGGGGATTTGTCCCCTCCCCCCAAGCTTTCTAGGGTTAATCGCCTTGATTTTTATATAAATTTCAATTATTATTGCCATCATATAACTAAAAACCTAACCTCTCCATCTGTTGAATGACGTCACATTCATTTACTCTTTATACAACCCTTACACATCAGTGATCTGTGTTTCCTAGGTGGACGCTGAAAAAGGAACATCCCTGAAACTAATGCAAGAATATTGCTTCAACGTCATTGGAGGGGAAAGTGACATTGACTACATGCACATTCTGACGTCGAACAAGAACGAAAACTGTAAATGTGATCGCCCAGGTATTCCAACGCTTAGAGTCCAGTTCACTCTACCAACCGGCATGTCGAGAGGTGGAAAACCTATTTACTATAAATTCTGTTGCTGCGAGTTTCATAATCATTAAACTGATGTTTTAGAAATTACATCATACATTACTGATGAGAAACAACTTGGAAATGGCAGCGAATTTGAATACTAATGGCATCGTAATGGAACCTTCACGAATTTGACAGGGGATCAAACAAGGAGTGTCGAATGGTCTTCGCGAGCATGCGAGCAGAGCATTATATTTTACGAGCACGAGCAAGCGAGCACTAAATTACGAAAATTAACCGAGTAAAATTAGCGAATTCGAGCAGGCGAGCACCGTCCGAAATATTGCGAGCAATTCGAGCAAGGGCAAAATTTTGCGAGCACTCACCAACAATTTTTGAACAACCATTCAACACTCGTCACAGAAGATAGCTTTTGTTATTTTAACGCAATAATGTAAGCGCATTAATTGAGGCTTGCGAAATGAGCAAGAACTGCAATTATTATTATTATAAAGCAAGCAGTAAGCGTAGCAATGGGAACACGTACGGCTAATTTAAAATGAAACATTCCGGCTCCTCTTTATGGACTGACTTGGCAGCATTGTGAATATATTTACTATTCGTAGGCCACTTGGACTGTGCCCAAATTAAATTTATTCACTGTTGTATTTGTTTCTTGTACCCATCTGCTGTTACGTTATCTTTTATAATATTATTTTTATTTATTGGATCATTTTAATTTGATGCAAATATCATTTTTTTGGGGTGCCAATAAATATTATTACTATTGTTGTTGTTGTTGTTGATAAACTGCATGTACCTTTCAAAATCGCTCCTTGCCACCAAATTTTGGAATTGCCCTACTTCACTATTACATCACAGTTTGTTTACATTTTACAAACTCAAAAACGACGCAAACAAGCTGCGATTTATTGATTTAAGAAAAGTAAACCGTTGTTTCTGTACATTTCAATTAATTTTCTGAATGAAATTTGTGAAGTCTCCTTTGATTTTGGACTTTTAAAAAATCTGTGTTACTATTGCATTGTGGGATTGAAGTGGGGTAAATAAAATGTAAACAAACCGGCACATTTCAGCTCAGTTCCGACACCAACGAAGCTGTGAAACGACGTGAAACAAATTTGTTGCTACATTTCATTGTTCGTATGATCATACGAATCAGATGTAACATAAAGCTGGTGAGTTTGAACCTAGCTTTATCAGAAAAACAAATCACTTTTTGTCTGTTACACTGAAGAATCCTATGGCGTAATAGGGCAATTGTGACAAAATTATTGAGATCCGCATTGTGTGAAGTCATAGACATTCATTTTCTAGCGCGCGCCTATTTTATGCTATTCTTTACGGTGAAAATTTGGAATCCCAGGCGGCTCTTTATAGGCGTATACCGTGTTATATCAACAAGTTGCCACCAGTGTCGATGAATAAAAACACATTAAATTTGTTTTCAGTGTGAATGGGAGTATAAACACGTCCTACCGAGAAATTATATCAATACAACACCAAAACATTTCGAGCTGAAATGGTACTCCTCAAACAGGCCTGATGTTAAACTTGTCATCCCCGGGAAAACAGAACTATTTTATTGCTTTTCAGTACATTTTTGGAGCAATTTTAAATCACCCATACAGCATGGGCTACCCATACCCGTGGTCGGATGGAAACTAATTGGAAATCGACTTGCATGGTATACGAGAGGAAACGAGAGGATTTGAAAGAAATGACGTAATCCAAGCCGGATAAAGTTGCAGCGAAATTTTCTTCGGAAAAAGAGTTCCAAGCAAAAAAGTGGTGTCTTGAAGCATTTCAGTGGGCAGTATATTACGCAATTGTGTCTTGCGTGCTTTTATCTGCCATTAAATATGGTTTGCATTGTTTGGTTAAACCAGTGTCTATACATTTGAATTGCAAAATATTTCCCAGGTATGATAAACTGCCGTCGTAATTACCAACTGCGTTGTTTAGTCTATCTCCTCACTATTGTTTCAAAAGTGCAGTCTAGGAACTGTATGAAATTAAGACAATACCTCATTACCTTTCAATTATGACATAATAAGAGAAAACGATTCTAAATTATCTGTTCTAGATTACTTAATTCAGAACTTCGTTAAGTCCAGGTTAACTTTTCTTGACTTCCTTCAGACGGAAATGTGAATTGGGCCGATTTCATTGGTTGAATTGCTGATGTTGACATACGGCTGAACTGCATCAACGGGAGTTTATTTATTTAATTTAAAGCTAATCTCACCGCAACCCGTCTGGCACCGAGTCTAACAAAAGGAACATCTAAACTACAAAATTATACTACGGTAAACAGTTGAAGATTTCAACTGGAAATCTGTGCATTCTTGGAGAGGTACGGAATTTGTAGAAATATGAGATTATGAAATTAATGATGACGTGACTTGATAACACAGTAAGCGACTCCACCAACTCGGTCAGTCGGTGACAGCGTGAGTTAATGTGAGAGTTGAGAGAGTTATGGCAATATTTTTTTGTTTCATTCGCCAGTGACTGAATGAGACGAATTTACGGTCGTAAAGTAATATCATGGCTGACTTAACAGTTAAAAACGGATTGAACGGTTCACACTCCAACAAGAAAGACAACAGCTCTCCACACCAAACAAGGAAGACAAAACAGCAAATCGAAAGCTGTTTTCCTTCACTGAACCCTACCAACTCTGCAAGTGTGATCGACAACAGCGGAACGCAGACGGCGAATTCATTTTCGCATCCTCCAAGGCAAGCATGCATGGAGTTGAGCCTAAGCGAAAATGTTCCAGTTCTTCAACCATACCAGTCCAGATTTTCTCCTGAAGAATACATTAAACTGTTACACGAAGAGGTCAGAGAGATTCGACAACTCGCTACCTCACTTGGCATCAAAAAAGAACTGGAGCTCGCAGATAAAGTAAACAAACAAAAGCTCAAAACAGCACAAAGACTTGAACAGAGTAAACACTGGTGGCGACAGAGCAAGATGTGGACAAAACACAGAGACAAGGAAGAAGATGCTATGAAGAGAAACGAGAAGGCGTCCATTGTTCATGGGATTGACCTCAACAGCTTACAACTGCCGAAAAGAATGAAAGGTAGGCTGGAACCAGTAACAATCCCTGACCTAGGATGCACGTACCGACTGCCTGTAATCAGGACACAGGCAAAAGCAAACCAAGACTGCTTTATAAGCGGCAGCTGCAAGCGACACAGAGCAATTTGTGATATTATATTTAAACATTTCCTGAACGACGACCATTCGAAAACCAATACATAGTGACACGTTCTGCCCGTAGTCCGTAGTCACCAGCAGCAAAGTGACGTCACTGCTCGAACCCCGGCCGAGGAACAGGTCGTGGTCTCACAGATGTCACGCACTTTGGAAAATAATTTATAAACCACCCTAAAACGTCCTTTATCCAGTCTTTTATAATAAACTGGCAAATGTATATATCGTTTTTATTTTAAAAATATCTTTCGACTCGACAATTTCAGCAGACTTCTCAATGTTTTTATCTGCGTGCAATGAGATTTACATGAGCGCGACTTTGGAACACATGGTTCATAATCATAGGAACAAATAGCGACTATAACCAATGGATAAAAAGCTCAGCTAATGTTCACGCTGATTGGCCCAGATCTGTGTTTGTTTACGTGATAGACACGTAAGTACAAAAAATGTTATAAAAATCAAAATAAAACCGGTGTTGTCGACTGCAGCTCCGTGCAGGCAAATGTGTGATGTTCGAAAGTCTCTTACATTGTGTCACTTGCTTCCGTAATGCATTCCAAAATTGACATTTATGCCAAATAAAATAAATTCCCGGTTTCTCATCAGCACCCGCATTGTAAAATAGCCACCGCATTTACTTTTTTACCTTTTAAACTGAATATAGAAAAAGATTGGAAAAAATATATTTTCTTCCGCTCTCTGTGCGAAATGAATCGACTGCAGCCGATGTGACCGCCCGCTTCTAAAATAATTCATGCCTCATTTACTTTTTCAAGCATTTCTGATGAGAAACCGATATTATTTTGTTTGGCCTTATGGAGATTGTATGGCTTTACAAAAGGGCACATCTTCAAATAGCAAACAAGAGGAAAGTAGTTGCTATTAAAGATTTATAATTAGTTTTATAAAAACATTATTTTTATTTTTACGGGCCCGCAGTAATTGGCCAACG
>JANVCJ010072737.1:0-12300 GCA_026413505.1 Epizoanthus ramosus
ATTTCTATTTTATAAAAGCAATATAAAACGGCTGCTTGTGTCTATAAACTGTGATATAAACACTTCGAAAGTTGTAGGGCACTCAAGAAACAAGAGAAACACTCGGCTTCGCCTCATGTTCCTCTTAAACTTTTCTCGTGCTCTACAACTTCCGGCGTGTTTATGTCAGTTTATAGACACTCACAGCCGTTTATATTGCTTAATTATAATATATTTTACTTGTATATGTAGAATCTAGTAAAAATATACAAAGGTCTAATCTATAGTAAGTTGTATATTTAAAAATTCTACCTGGTGGCTCTTCATCCACTGCAACACTGAAGAACCAAGATCCAGTGATACAAGCCACAATTTCCTGTAGCTTATTGCACAATAAATACATGTAGCATTGCAAATTGAATTTATTTTTAAATGTATTGTCACACTTGATGCACATATTGCCACACTTTATCAACTTGTCATGCAGAAATCCCCATTACAAGTTGCACTTATATTGCACAAAGTATATTATCTCCATTTGTGATTTTTGCAGCAAATTTTTAACTTCAATGTTGTATCATATGAGCAAATTTCATTTTCCATGTCATGACTTTAAAATGATAGCTGTAAAGCAGTGTTCCTTTGTCCCACCCCCTTTCCACTGTGCACCCTTGCCTACCTTTGAGCTCATGTCGTGACTCACTTTCTCAAACACACAACATACACACTCACTGTATCCCACTGCCATTGTATTTGATATTCTTTTGTATTGAGAAAGTCAGTATTTTCTGATCTAAATAGTAATGGTTGTTTCATACCTAAGGGACCAATGGTTCATTATTTATGCCAGAGGGGGGTCAGCAAGATTCTCAAGCAGTTTTAAGAAAACCTGGTGACCCCTTCTGAAAACAAAAACTGCATGACCCCCTTATGCCTTAGCTATATAACCCTGCCAAATTTCTTACTATTGAAAATATCATGGCCCCCCTATTTATTACTTACCAGGGTTGCCACTATTTACTGGATGTGAAATTCAAGGACTTTTCCAGGACTTTTTCAAGCAAATCCAGGACCTTCTGGAGAAAAATCAAGCCCCCCAGAGTCACGGTTTTTGTTTTAGAATATTGTCACATCAAAAATATTTTAACAAACAGGATTTTCAAGGACCACGACCCAAATTCAAGGACTTTCCAGGGCCTGGAATTTTTTTTCCTAATTCCAGGATTTTCAAGGACCATGGCAACCCTGACTAGACTGACCCACCCGTTAGCATAAAATATAATGAACTGTTAATCAATCATCAGAGCATGACACAGAACATATTCATTTGTTAACTTCAAAATCATTTATTGTTAAAGTCTCCATTAAACTGTTATCAAGCAGCAGCATTTGGCACAATTCCTGCACAATACATTCCAACTATATCAAATCTTGCACAACTCATTGCTGACAAAAAATCACTACAGACCACGGTGTACATATAATGCTGTTTGTTTGGAAATTGTTCTTATCAAATAATATTGTTTAGATTTGAGCACCAGCTGCAAGTACACACATGGACTCCATTCTGTCTTCTTCCCCTCTCATTCAATCTTCTTTATCTGGAACTGTGGGCCTTTCAGTTGCATGCTTTTTGTAGTCTCCAAATCCAAGCAGCTGCAACAAACACAGATAAAAAACATTATTTTCTGAGTCTGTCTAAACTAATAATGTAGTGGCAGTAGTAGTGGCAGTGACAGTAGTAGTAGTAGTACATGTAGCAGTAGTAGTAGCAGCAGCAGTAGCAGTATCTGTTTGACATTAAAAAAACAAATCAGAAATTAATATATATTACAAAGCTCTAAAAATTAATATTAACAAAAATTATGCAGCACTCGGTAATGGGGGTGCTGGTACTGCTGGCAATTAACTGTCTGGTGGTACTGTTGGCTATTAACTGGTAGTACTGGTGGTCGTGGTACTGTTATTAGTGGTACTGGTGCTAGTGATACCAGTGGAAGCAGTGGCAGAAGAGGTAGGAAAAACAGTAGTAATAATATTGTTTGTTAACTAACCTTAATATTTTCCCCCTGTTTGATCCTTTGGAAAGGGAATGGGTTATTTTTCCTGTCAAAGCTGCAAGAAAGTGGAAAATAATTCTGGTTAGCATAGTATGTTTGGTATCACATCATTTACTCATTAGATTCTATCTACCGTATATATAGCACAGCTCTGTGGTATAAATTTATTTTACCAGCCATTGAAAAAGGTTCTAATATATTTCATAGTGACAAATCATAGTCTCTTATGTCGCTTAATAATTATGTTAAATACTTGTGTTATACAAGACTTGTTTACATTTATCATGGTACAAATTATTGAAAACTACTATAAAATCCCAGTTATAAGCCTTCCCTGTTTCCAGCTTCCTCCACCAACCAAAAGGATATTGATCAGAGAAAGCTATGTCCACCGAAGCACTTTTTGATTATTTCCCTTGTCTTGGCGGTGCTTCCCAAGTATTTAATTATCCATAGGTTTCTATATTTTAAACTATTCTTTGTGAATTAGAAATTTGGTAAATTCTACAAAACTCCCAGGGTTTATAACTCAGATTTCACAGTATTTGATTTGAAATGAAATGGTGCAATCAATAAATAAGGCATGAAGAAACTTGATCTGAGGGAAAATGCCTGAGTGATCAATAAAATAAAGATCATGGTTATATTCAACTGACAATGGCACAATACATACTCACCATGCATCAGGATTCCTCATTGCCTGCCAAGCTATAAAGCCGGCACAACCAACACAACCGAGTCCTACAATACCTACTAAGGGTAAAACCTAAAAGACACAAATACCAACATTAAAGTTTTCAATATCAGTTCAGCAAGAGAGAGACTTTGTTAACAGTGGCAAAATTGATAACAATTGTTAACATACATGTATAAACTGTTTAATTTAAGTGACGGTTCATAATTTATGGGGAGTACCGGGTCGGAAAACTATGATCAAACTTTTTGATTTTTTTTTAAAGCCCGTCTTTTTTATATTAAGATTTTATATTTCGAAATCTCACCCTGAGATTGTTCTTAGCTTGTTCTCGTCTATTTCAATGCGACCGCTTTGTCTTTTATCTTACCAGATTAAAAATAACGTACCCGGAAGTAAATGCAACAATTTCAATAATAAATGACACGATTCTCTGTCTGAAGTACTCCATATCGATTCTTGAAGGGAAGGAGCAAACTATCTAGTGGAGTAGTGCTTAAAAATTCAAAAAAACTTTAAACATTAGAAAATCACTAATATTTTTGTAACGATATATTTTAGGATTTCAAAGCGATCGATCGACAGTAGTCGAGCAGATTTAAGCAGACAGAGTCAGTCACGCGTCGCCGTTATGCTTCACTGGAAGTGCACGAAGTCAAAGCTTCCATCGAAAATTAGTTCATCTTTACATTTTTGAAACATTAATAGAACACCTTGACATACTAAACCTCTGATCACAGCTTTCATGGGGCAGAGGTTTTCAGCAAACTAGCTAAAAGTTCTTAAAAAGTGCAAGTGTCACAGCTGCAGATTAAATGAGGTAATTAATAAAATAACAAATATCGAAACACGCACGCAAGTGTTCTTGTCATGTGCTAAGTACATCGGATCGGACGCGCAGGAAGCAAATTTGTTTCTATCCGATCCGTTATATACGCTGTCGCTGATACAATTATAATATTTAGCAAGTTTTCGCCTTTGTTTTCTACTTCGCCACACCGTGGGATCGGAAGAAACACACAACCGAACTCCGTGCCGCGATCGCGAGTAACATGATATTTACAATCATTGAATCAAATGATTGAAATCACTTTAAAAAAGGGGACGTTCTTTGCAGTGGTCAACGTTTTAGTATATGGCTAGATTTTAGGCTGGGCCAACACTACTACAAAGAATAGTTTTTACTGTTGGCAGAATTTTCTAAAACCCGTCATTTTAGCCCCAAATTATTTCAAAGCCCGTAGTTTTGGACCAAAAATTTTCCATAGCCCGGTCACTTTTTTACCGACCCGGTCCTCCCGATAAATAATGTAGTTACGGAAGCACAAAGGGCACACGTCCTCACAAGTTGTATGTGTTCAGAGAGATTCTGACGGCAAATGCTAGTGCCACCAAAACCTTTCGCCTGTTCAATCGCTTTCACACCAAGCATCAGCTGAGTTGAATATCTCACCTATAAGGTTCATTTTCTCATTGTAGTCGAACGCAGCTACTCCTTGCGGGATTTTGAACTGTGTTCTGCAAGTAGAAATCGTACAACGAGTGTTGTTATTACACTATTAAATCAGTTGTGTCCAAATACAAGCTGCAAGAGGAAACTGGGATTTTATAAAGGTTTGTTTACAGTGGGTTTCCAGTTGAAAAATTCATCTAGGTCAACTTCAATTACATAAATGTGTAGAACCTACATTCTCATATTCATCTTTGCCTTCTCTATCCAACCCAACACCAGCGAGTTCTTGTACGTCGTGGCACAGGAAATGAAACAGTCCAGGTGTGAAGAATATACCACTGTTATGGAAGCGATAATAGTGATAACAGTATCAGTACCAGTATCAGTATCAGTATCGGTATTGGTATCGGTATCAGTATCGGTATTGGTATTGGTATCGTAATTGGTATCTGTATCGGTATCAGTACTGGTATCGGTATTGGTACTGGTATCGGTATCGGTATCGGTTAGGTATCGGTATCGGTTAGGTATCGGTATCGGTTAGGTATCGGTTAGGTATCGGTATCGCTATCGCTATCGGTATCAGTATCGGTATTGGTATCGGTATCGGTATTGGTATCAGTATCAGTATCAGTATCGGTATTGGTATTGGTATTGGTATCGGTATTGGTACCAGTATCGGTATCAGTACCAGTACCAGTACCAGTACATGTATCTGTATCGGTATCATTATCTGTATTGGTATCAGTATCGGTATCGGTATCAGTACTAGTATCGGTATCGGTACCAGTATCGGTACCAGTACCAGTACCAGTACATGTATCTGTATCGGTATCAGCATCTGTATTGGTATCGGTATCGGTATCAGTAACAGTACCAGTAACTTTACGGTAAACCAGGCATTATTCATACTCAGATAAAAATAGGGCTCCTCTATCTTCACCTCTTACTGTTCCAACATTAATTTAATTAACAAATATAGATTCCATTTTCCGTGCGTCTGTTCACTAATAGATGTTCAAATGACGTCAAAACACCAGAAGTGGCACACGAGACGAAGACAATCACAGCGCGCATTATATGTTGTTTACTGTATAATTTAATTTTGATTTCATTTGATTTCATTTAGTCTGATCTCTGCCATTCTCTTCATTACACTACATTTCGACTCATTTCATTTCATCTCGCATCGCCTCGCTTCACGCATGACCCCACAACAAACCACCCCACCCCACCCCATCCACGTTATGGTACCTCGCCTCATCTTGCCATGCCTCACATCACATCACCTAACCTCATCTCACCTCGCCTCATCTTGCCATGCCTCACATCACATCACCTCACCTCATCTCACCTCGCCTCATCTTGCCATGCCTCACATCACATCACCTCACCTCATCTCACCTCACCTCATCTTGCCATGCCTCACATCACATCACCTCACCTCATCTCATCTCACCTCATTCCACCGCACCAGACCTTACGTCACGTCGCATCACGTCACGGTATCCCACCTCAACTCATATCATCGCATTCAATCACACTGCATCCCACTTCTTCTCTGATCATCTTATATAATCTTATCTCATCTTATCTCATCACATCACATCTCACATCATCTTATCTCATCTCATCTCATCTCATTTCATCCCATTTTATCTCATCTCAGCTCATCTCATTACTCGTGTAAACGTTTCTCACCTTGTCGAGTCCATTCTGAATGTCCATGATGTTTAACAAGTCGCGCATTCTTGTAGTTTCCTCGACCAACATCGTGAATATCAACATTCAAACAGATATCTTAAGAAAAGATAATACCTATATGAATCCTCCGACTCTAGTACTGCGAACGTCTTATGCAGTATCTAAATTATAAGTACTACA
This sequence comes from Epizoanthus ramosus, assembly GCA_026413505.1. Taxonomy (NCBI): domain Eukaryota; kingdom Metazoa; phylum Cnidaria; class Anthozoa; order Zoantharia; family Epizoanthidae; genus Epizoanthus; species Epizoanthus ramosus. The sequence continues at coordinate 6,071 of JANVCJ010072737.1, forward strand.
GTACCGAGTCTATGAACACCATCCTAGGAGACCATGTCCCAGTTGCTCGAAAGTAGGTTCACGTGCGTCCTTCCTCCTGCAGGGTTAGGTGTTAAGTTATGGCTGGGTGATTCTCTATATTTCTCTGTTAGATTTTCGAGTGTGACATCATCTGTGTCCCGTACACAAGGACACAACTGTTCACGTTAACGCAGGGTTAAAGTTTTAACTCGTCATTGAGTTTACCTCCAATAGATTGATCTCGGGTTTATGGACTTGGTTTCTGAGGAATGTTTTAATAATACTATATAAGCACCAGATTACGTATTCCTTGATGACAAAATTCCATATAAAATTTTGCCTAACCCTGGGGTAAAGGCAACCACCTTTCGAGCAACCGGGGCCCGGAGTCAATCTACAGAAAATCCTTACAGTACCTAATAATACCAGCGGGAGTGGTTATGATTACTGCATAGTGTTTACGGATATCCTACATTGTCTAGGCGTCCATGAATATACATCGTCTCTGTGAATATGGTACAGTGTCTATGAATGGGCTAGCACTGAATATTCTATAATAGTATCTGTGAATATCCCATAATGAACCATGACGACAGTTGTGTACCTTGTTTGGTGCCTGCAGGCTGCGACGGCCTGTCAAACAGAGCTATGGTTGAAGCAGAGAACAACAAGGCATTCACTTGACCACTGACATCTCCGTACACTAGGATGGCCTCGTTAGGGTTGTCGGGGTTGCTCCTGTAACGATTACCAGAGCAAGAAAAGAAATATCTTTGTGTGGAACGTTTTTCTGCTGAGGATATAGTTATTTACATCTTACATAAACATAAAATACTGAACATTTTCGAACGGCAATTCTATTCATCCATGTTAACGCAGCACAATTAAATCAAATCACTGAACACGGTATTATAACTAAGTAATATACACTATCGTCTACTTACCAATAGTCCATACACAGCGGAGTATAGTCCAAACCTTTCACTCTAAACTGGCAGTTAAACTCAGACTTGGAACTGAGATCGTAGATTGCTAAAATTGAACAAACAAGACACACTCTAGGTTGGTCAATTACACTTCGATATGGCGTATATAGCATCAACCATGTCTTGTTCTAGAAACTTCCACCCTCATAGGGAACAACGCACAATATCAACTGTTAGTTGATAAATCTCAGTAAATCTCATAAATCTCAGTTCAGAACGGGTTTAGAAAGATTACAAAAGGGGTTTAGCAAGTGTATGTGTGTGAGTGTGTACTCTGTGGCTTTGCAGTCTTATGATTTGTCTTATATGGTTTCATGATTTTGTGGGTTTCGTAGTTTTGTGGTTTGTGCCCACGAGAGCAAATATAAAAGAAAGGGCAAAACTTAAAATAAAATAATGAGGTGTGGATGGCACCAAGGAGACTTCATGTATATCAGCGAGCGAGAGTAAGAATTTAAACTATGTATCTAATATGCACTATAAGCTAGTTTAAACAGTTGTTCAATTTTTTTTTATGTAAATGAGATTGAGCGCTGAAAACCAGGCTAATTCGAACGCTAACATACTACTTAATTTGTTATATTCATCAAACATCCATCCTGAGTCACAGCACAAAGCACACCATGTCAACTGTTATATGATCTCTCTTTATATTCCATTAGTTGTAGCTGTTGTCAAAATCTTCACCTCTTCCTGTTGAGGTAATAATTTTAACAACTGAAGCCTGAACGAACGACTTACCAATTTCCTTACTCGTCATAGATAACGCCACTTTGTAAATGTTCTGCATTGGAACAAAATCGGTTACCCACAAGTCCCTCTGCTTCACTTCCTCTTGGTCTGTGTGGATCTAGACAATAACAAAATATATCATTATATAACGATAATATTATTATTACCCTCTCCCCGTCCACCTTTATTAAATAATGTCATACAATTAGGCCCCAATCGCATTAGAGACAAACATTTCAAATGTCGGGCACAAATACGCCATTGTTCGACTTGCCCCAATGCGATCGTCTTTTTGGAAATTTGCGTGAAAAAAACCGACAAAACATCAAAGATTCCGACTTTTCCTGCCTCGATGCAGGACAATCGAGGACAAACATTTTGAAAATTACATCATTGTCTAGACAAGATGTCTTCAACAATCTTGTTCTAGACATTTCAAATGTTTGTCTCTATTAATCAATAACAAATAAGAACAGAAATATAGATTGTTGAATCCTACCTGAATAGTCCGAAGTGGCTTCATATTCAGGGCCCATATACACACCACACCTTCCTGCAATGATAAAATATGAATTCTTGACAATAACAAAATTGAATCGATTTCTTCCATATAATTTAACAACCGAAAAGCCGGATCTATAGGGCAGCAAAATCGTTCAAGTTAAGAATCTGAATGTTGCATGTTCCAAAAGGAAGACGAAATGTACTTGCAAAATATTATAGTAAGAGATAACTGAATTACTGCGTGGACTTAATTTTCACTGCCGATAACCAGCCCACTCCTCCTGAAGTGAACATCAAAAGGCTGTCACACTCTCTGCATGATCATGTATGCAGTCCATGCTCAACAGATTTGTTGCAGTCTTTCAACTGAATTTTGATGTGTTATGTTGTTCGCCATGTGGGTGGATTGTTTGAGCTGAAATTTCGAGCGCTAGCCCTTCGTCGAAGCATTTGATTTATTCATCATTGTTATATAACGGAACCTTGCGGTATGGAGCATCCAACCATGCAGAGTACTATTTTTTTAAAAAAAAATCGCAGAGAGATTTTATCCACCAACGTTTATTTTAACTGATTTTAAAATAGGTAAGAGTACATTTGTAGATTAATTTCTGACTACTTCTTTTATTAGTTTGTTATAGTTTGTTAGTTTGTTAGTTTTTCGTTAGTTTGTATACTTGCAACATATTCTGAAAATCTATCGATGTATACCTTGCTAATTGAAATATATCTCGATGGGCTGTTCAACGGAGCCAATCTCTTGATAATATCCTTGTGCGGGCTGATATAAAACATAAGAAAGACAGAGGTTAGTTAAATAGATAGAAACAACATGGGAAAAATTCTAATATGACCTAAATCCTCATTTGGGCTCATGTACAAACAATTAACTGCTGACATAAATACATGCATGATTGTATAGCTTAGCTAGCTAGCAATGGCAGTGGTAATGTTAATGTAGTATGACTGATGTTCTAATGTGGGCTGATGTACAGGGCAGAAGTTGTAAATAGTTAAGTAGCAAGGGCATAAGAATCATTAGAACACATGATTGATATTCTCATCTGGGCTAACAAACAGAGGAGAGAGGCTACAGTAGTATGGTCGATATTCTCATGTGTGGTTGATGTGCAAACAAACACAGGGCAGAGATTAGTTACACGTACATAGCAATGGCATCGGTAAAACAGTAGTACACGTATGATATATATATTCTTCCTTTGATGTGGAAACAAACACAGTTAGTTACAGTAGGTAGCAATAATAGATACATCAGTAAAAAAATAAGGAGTGGTTGATGTCCTCATTTGGATTGACATAACAACAACAGTACAGAGTAAGGCATCGGCCAGCTACATACAGGTAGCGCACAGAAACCCTGGCCCGAGGCATTATGCGTTGCTGCTGTTTCACCTTTAGTCTCTCCTTACTAGTGTAGTAACTGTGTAATTACATTTAACACAATTGCACTGCTTTAAGAAAACTGCTATAATAACTGAGTATGTGGCTGACCTTTGAATCGTCTTCAGTTCTCGCCACTGGGGTACCTGCAAGAGTGGCATTGTGCATGATGTTATATACAGCAATGCTCAAGCTATGTACGTTTATTGCTGCCGATCAAGTAATGTTCATGCTATAGTATTAATAATTTTTCAAGGCTAGTTACTTGCAAGTGAATATAGACTAATATATACATCTCTCCAAATTTGATTGAGCCGAGATTCTGTGAAAGAAGTAGGCATTGACAATGGTATGGAAACAGTTTCCTCTTTGCAGACACGTGTACAACCTGACATAAAAACGATAACACATCATGCATGTAAAAACTTTGAGTATATTTATAACTTATCCAATGTGACATGCATATTTTAAATCGTCATACTAGCTTCATACTTTGATACAGCAAATAGGCTTGCGGAATGCCGTATATCTGCCTACGGCCCAGTGAAGAAGATGCAGTCTTTAATAAACCTTCCATGTTAACGTATCAGTTAAAATAATTTCTACTCTCGCTCTCACCTGCGTGGTTTTCATGCGATCGTCCTTCTCATAATACTCAAGTAACATATGTGAACAGAATTTGTCCCAGTCGACGAATCCCTCCTTGGCCACGTCAATCTTGTCAAACAGGTCGCCATATTCCTCTGCTGTACCTTTGGTGAGTACTATGCCCAGAATCTCACAGAACTGATCTCTGTCAAGAGACAGTTCCCTCTCTTGTCCAGTCTGGTTAATCTACATTAATTAATTAATCAATCAGATTAGATAAGTAGACCCATATATTACTATCTACCTGGCCAATCAAAATAGTATTACTAACTGGGCCCAGGTGCTCTAAAGTCGGTTAACCTTAACCAGTGGTTAAGCCAAATTTTAAATTTGATCTCTTCATCTAGGAAGACGTAAATTCGTTGCCTATAAAATATTATTGAAATATTCCTCAGAAACACAATTACATAAACTCGACGTGAACGCCCTAATCAGTCAGTAAGGAAGTACAACCAATCGTGAGTTAAATTCTTAACTACTGGTCCGAATTTCCAGCAACTGGGCCCAGTTAGCAATCCTATATTTGATGCCATTACAACAACAGAAACCAATTATCACAAAAGAATGTTCATGGAGGCGCGGAAAAGACTCGGGAAATTAACATATAACAATTCCAAACATTTACAATCCCTATGCGGGCGGAAGCACTGTTTGTACACCACAAGTGTTCCTTACGATGGTAAACGTTTTAGATTTTGTAACAAAATGAAACTAGCTGAGGAAGGGCGAAGTATTTTACCAAAAACGTCCAACATGTTAAAACATCGTTTTTTTCAAGTCAGAGACAAACTTGTATTTTTAACAGTAAGAAAAGCTAGACATTATGACTCATCGATTACCTGCCTATCCAGACACAAACGATGATTCTCTATACGTGTGATTATTCGTTATAAAGTTCAATACTTTTAACTGAAGCGTGAGATACTTTACAGGGTGTGGTATATCACATTCTAACAATATCACAAGATAGATTTTGCAAGGAAACGACTGTTTGATGACAGCAGCTAGCAGCAGGAGAAGCCAAGAGTGATGATGAGAATGGAGACGACTCAGATGATAAACAAAGCCTGTTACTAACTCGCTCATGCCATATTCACCTAAATAAGAACGTTTTCTTATCAACTTCATCAACTTGCAATAGTTACTATCAACATTTTTGCGCAGTCACCCTCTAGCGAAACGTTTTTTGGCGTCACTTTTGTATTTCTTACACGTCGAAAAAAAGGCGTAAATTAGATCGTGGTAATAATACAGATGTACGAAAGCCGTGCTTTTTACAGCTGGAAGAAAAATGCTAACCATTTCCAACATTTTTCCAAATATTTCCGAAAATTAGCTGAACATTTCAAAAGTTTCTCTGAAGCTTTCGATTCATCAACATTCCAAAGATTTTCGAAGAATTTCCGAAGAATTTCTGAGCATTCCGAATCAGTTGACCAAGTTAATTGGTCCTTTACGACATCTTTGGAATATATAGTCTGTGTAAGAATGTACGTAACTGAATACAAATTATGCCACAATTACTTTCCAGGCTCTTTTTCATGTGCCCGCAATGATATTCTGTTTAAAATTCTTGAAATTGCGGCGAAATAGTCTTTGGATCAGATCAGTGACTTTCAACCATAGGAATTTCATTCTGGGTGGAAATTAGGTTTAGACCAAATAATACAGCCTACCTTTTTCACTCTAGGGACTAGTGAGTTATCAGTACTAACTAACTGAAAATAAACAATAGATCTAATGTACAATCGTGCAGTTGACTTACCGTGAAGGCATCTTGTACAGCCTTGAGGTCGTGCATGTTGAGGCGACTCACAAGCTTCACTCCAAATGTTGTAACCTTGGGATCAGTCCTCCTACTTGCGGCAAATTAATCAAGTCACACATCAGTAAGAGTACTTCCCGGGGGGGGGGACTCCCATACTAACAGGGGCGGGGATGCTCGTTGTACCTCTTAGG
>JANVCJ010072748.1:0-12299 GCA_026413505.1 Epizoanthus ramosus
GAAAATTACAAAAGTCAGATCTGTTCACGCGTACAATTAATCTCTAATTGTTTCTCGAACAGAGCTATTTCCTATACTAAAACTCAAGCTCGTTGTATAACTGTTAAATAGTTAATGGTGGTTGTAATTGCAGTTTCCATAGCAACACTACAGTACCTTAAATCCACCCTTTGACATTCCATTGTATTTTACACAAAAATGCTTCGGTGACTTCCATTTTTTTTATTGTTCTACTATTTATTGGCATGTGAAAAATACATTTTGCAGAAAGTTTTTGAAAAATTTGTCAACAAATTTTGCGCCACACTATAGTTTCACCAATCATTTCTTGTATAAAATATACTTGAATGTTAAGCGAAACAGGATATATTTGAAACCTTGTCTGGTTCCCATGGAAACCAAAGTTACACTATGTATGCAATGGTTGATACGTGAAGATTTATTTTACCATCACCAACCGTATCAACTGTTAGTAAGCTCTGGGGATACACGAGTAAACAATTTGCTAAATATATAATGGCACAGAATACTGGCAAAAATGTACGAGCCATCTTTAATATTTTCTGAAAAAATAGATTGGAACTGAATGAAATACGCTATCAAACTTGCAATGCACTCTCCTCCTTTCGCCCCTAAGGTGGGATAGATCATTTTATTAAAACCATTACATAAGCAGCCATAAGGCTGAATTGCGTAATTAATGAAAAAGTAATTTAATGAACACATTGATATATATATTTAAAATTGTAAATATAACTAATTAAAGATACCTAAAAAAAATTATATCGTCGGTTGGAAATATGTTTAAAATACCTTAATCTACCTTGTTTTTACTGTGAGAAATTACTGCATTGATAAGTTATAAATTGTTCCGTGCCCTATTTGTTTTGAAAACTATGTTAAAAACTCGAGAGTGTCTAAGATCGTACTTAGTCAAAGTTCAAAAACAAAGGACTCACGAATCAGATGATTAAAAATATAAACGTGCACAAGTGACCAATGTTCCATACACACCGAACATTTCGTTTGCCAATGGTAACTCCTAGTTTAACTTGGCAGTGAGGCTGATAAGGATGATTATTATATGGCAAGTTAATTTCGCGCTCTGTGATTGGTCAATTTCAGGTCCGTAAGTTGTCGTACGGCCCTGCGTATCGGCCCTACGTATCACCCCTGCACGTCAAGTTGTTTTTGTTTTGTGTTTTGCCAAGCGGGAAATTCAAAACTTGAATTTTTCTCACGACGACTACGGAATTTTACCCTGTTTTCTCACTTTTTCCTCAATTAGAAGAACCGAATCAAATTCAAAAGAACGACGAAGATGTGAAGTTTGTAGACGAAGTCGCCAACTCGAGCAGTCAGAAAATTGACAACTTCTGAGTGATTCTTCTCACTTCCGGTTGAAAAAAACATGTATGGTAGCCATATAATAAACATCTTATTAACCGAGTTTGCTCGTTCCGTACCTTAAGTTACGGACCCTCGTTTTTTCCTCACTTTTCAACAACTTACGGTACGGACCTCGCACTCGGTTAATAAGAGTATAGTGTAGACGCCCAGGAGGAAGATGAGTGATATCAGCAATCGAAGGTTTCGTAAAGCCGCTCTATATTGTAGTTATAGGCATAGGTAAAAAATCAAAATGAAAATATTTTTTGCGACAATCTTGATGATACTTGTTTATTTTTGCTTCAGAAATTATTGTTAAAGAGCCTGCAAATGAAGGATGGGGATGGAAGACTACCAGTGCTGTGAGTATTGCTCTATAACACTTCCCAATAGCTCCCTGCCGAAGAAGAATGAATTCGAAGCTCATAGATAGGCCCGGCCGTTGTTGACCGACGATGCCCAAACTGTGTAAATTCGCTCCAAACAACAATTTGTGAAGCTACCAGATTTTGGCCAGTTTGCCAGGGAAAATTGTATACACGTGGGTGGGAATAAAGGAGTGCTCATTAGTTATGGGGAAGGGTTTAGGGAGGGGTATTTGGAAATTGGAAGGTGGGGACAAACAAAGTTGCACTCCCTTCCATAGTAGGGTAATAAAAGTTTGGCAGAGATAAGATGCATGGAACGATCCAGCTATATAGGGAGAGTTTGCATTGAAACGTTTTGGATAATTTACTTAAGAAATATTAATGGTGCAGATGAGACCAAATGTGTTCGCGGCTCAAAGTGTCGGGAAGGGCATTTACAAGACTTTAATTTACTTTTCAACAATTTCCGGGAGGATCATGTACCCAGATCCCCCTACATTCTTGCTGCATGGTAACTTTTTATATCACAAGATCATTCAACCTCGGCTACATGACAACATGTAAAAATAATGACTCAATGTATAGGTACATTTCTCGGAATGACATACACATTTTCATGTATGATACTTTATACTCGCGGTAGATGAGTATGTTATAACAAGATTATTAGACCTACAGTGTCTGCACGTCACATGTTTCTGTATCACTCAACCTGGACAGAGCATTTGAAATATTGTGTCCGAAAGTATATAGTAATTGAAGATTCGATCTTCAGATGACAAGCCGTTGGACAAAGTAATTCGCCAAGATTTATAATAATTCTAAGTAATATAGTATGTATAAATGGCAATTATCAGAATTGACCCCCCCCCCCCTTTTGCACTTTTCATGGTCTTGTAACAGTTAAACGTTTTAAAATCTTGACAACTACTTTTTTTATTTCCCCACAATTGTTTCTGTGTATATATGCAAGTCTGGATTTACACCGTCACTTAGGGGGTCTCAAAGTTCACCTTCTTCATTAAGGGGAGGGGGTGGGGTCCCAATGTTTGTATTTCATGCTTTCCAATGTGTCAAACCCCTCACCCCCTCACTCCATAAATAATGAATACCTCCTGTTATAGCACAGTGGCAGTGTATTTGTTTCCAAATACAATAAGAATTGACAGTGACCCAATTCGAACCTCATACCTTGTTCCATCTAGTCTAAATCTCATAATAAGCCCGGCCAGTGAGGTCATACTAAATCTAACAATCATACATGACAAAAGACAATCAGTTGGATAACAAAGAGTTTTATATCTTATCTCAATAAACTTGCAATTCTAGCGACATTTCCTTTTTCTCTGCAGTGGAAGCCTGGCCCTGTAAATGGATACTCAAAGTGTACGGTGGGTTCAACTCAGTTGCAGTCGCTTGGAACTTCATTTGTATCTGCGAAGGGTGTTAAAAATATCGAAGTCTCCATCGAATTTGTAATTCGGAACTGTTCATCATTCGGCAGGAATATACAACCTTGTACCGAAACATTCAATATGTACAAATATGAAAGAGATTCGCAAATTGCTCCCAAATTAGACGAATTTACTGTCCTCGTAAAAGCTATCAGTGCAGGTCCAGGAGAGCTTACAAACGGCCCACCAGGATCTGCAACGATTAAAAGTAAAGCCGTTATACACGTTAGAATAAAGAAAAAGGGAGTTTATTTTGCTTTTCGTGATGCAAGTACTTGTCAAGACCTATTTTCATTTGAAGCGTCCTACAGAGTCTGTTCAGACAAGGGAAACAAGCTTGTATCGTTTCCTAGAACATTACCACATGCAAATGGAACAAAAAATATCAGCGTCAATGGCAGTTGCGTTAACAATGCTGTTCCGTCATCAGTCGCATCGAGACTGCATGCCGTCTGTACCAGCAGTGGAGCCTGGATCTTGGGTCCCACTGTGATGTGTTTCTGTAAGGGCGGATATCAACCAAGTCTCTCGCTACATGAGTGTAACGGTAAGCAATTCAACATTACAGTATGCTCTATATTTTAACAGCTGACAAATTGGTATTTGTGATTTATCAATACTTCCATTTTTCATTAACATTCCTGTTCCTCTATCAAAAGAATACACACGTACACATAGCCGTACAAACACACACACACATACGCACACACACACACACACAGACAGACACACAAAAGAACACACGTACACACACAAACACACGTACACACCTACATGCACAAACACACGTACAGATAATTACATACGTATACACGCACACATTCGTACTCACATATGAACGTGCATACACCGTCGCACATACACACGTAAAAACGTGTACGCCGTAAAAACGTGTACGCCAACACATATTCACATGCACACGTCCATATATATAGTCACTAACAGTTGCATAGAGCTATCCACTATTCCCGTTCGATTATTTCAGGAAGGCTTTTTTCTTATTTGACGTGACTTCGTTATTTACAAACGATCTAGCACTCAAGAAAGTCATCAATATTATATTGAAACGTGTTTTCGATGTGTTCTCAGAATCCTATAAGAAGAAACCGTTAAGTTTTGACAACAAAATCTGTGTAGAAGTGGATGGTGTATTAATGGCCGGATCGCCGCTGGAACCTGTTATGACTGAAATTGCTAAATACTTGTAAGAGATCTCTTCAGTGACTCAATTCATTTTTAAATAAGAATGTTCAATTTCATATTTGGCACTCGGCTTTCCATATAATTGTGATTTTCTAGATTATCATCCCTGCAAATGATTTCAGCCAATCAGAAACCAGATCTGTCCAGGTTACTGTCTTGATTTCCAGGAAAATCAAGTAACTGTCCTGATTTCCAAGGAAAACAAGTCACTGTCCTGATTTGGCCTGTAGCAATGCTGACGGAGTTTGCTTCTCACTCAAAAATTGCAGCGAACACTAACACAGGACAATACATGCATTTTGCCAGTCACCAACACAGGCCTATGCGTGCATTGTACAAGACACTAACAGGGGACAATACATGCAATATGCTGGTCACTAACACAGGACACGCGCGCTGAGTGTAATAAATGCCTCACGCGTCGTTCATGCGCACAACCGCCATATTGTATCTGGAGGCTGAGCATGCCTGGGTTCTACTTGTACCCAGTTTCCAAATGGTCGCAACTGACGCGCGCTTTTCCGACCGATCTTTTCCGACGAAGTTTTCACGATCATTTGAACATTGAAATGTTCGAGAAACCGCGCGATCATAAACTTACTGTAGGCCTAGTAACTAGTCTTAAATTTAATTAGAACCCTGGCATGCTCTGCTTCTAGATTCAACATGGCGGTTGTGCGTATGAAAACAAACGACGCGTGAGGTTTCATTAAATAGCTTATTCAGTATTTATTGCTCTTAGCGCACGTGATTAAGGTTGGCAATTTCTTTGTTTCTTAAGCTGTAAGGTCATACATTCAAAACATTGTATACTTACATTTCATATACAACCGTACAGAAACAAGATTGCTGCATTCTGATTGGCTGAGATAAGTGTTGTTCATTTGATATCAAAGTGCAAGGTAAACTGAGCTTATCAGATCACAGATAATGTGCAGATGGCCCTGGGAATGAGTTGGAAATAAATGGAAAGGACTCAAAGCTAAGTAGAGATCTCGGAAGTTTGCTTCTGTATGGCAATAAATTAAAAGAAATCACACGATTCCTCGTGCAATTTTGTTAGTCTTTGAAAAACTCACTTCTGCTCATTTATCCCAATTTGCAATCACCTCAGAACCATGTGATTACCCATATTTACATGTATTTAGTAGTTCATGCATTGTGATTAGTTAAACAAAGTCAAACTAATCGATATTATCTGTTTCAAGAAACAAACACTCATGCTCCACTTAAGAAATACAAAACCTCTGTGTTTTCCATCGAGTTATGGCAACACGAGTGCAAGTTTTTGGGACAACTAGAAATAATTGTGGTAGCAAGTGCTGGAGGTGCTAGGCGAGTGATTCCACAGCTATTTTGCATTCTCACAAATGTGCACAAGTGTTACCATAGCTAAATGGAAAACACGGGAAATGCTTTCTATTTCCTTCATTAAATAAAAGCAGCTAAGTTTCCATCGAATTATGGTTAATGGCTTTGGACCAATCAGCTCGTGCATTATAATATCTAGTTTCTAAAGTATATTATATGACAAAATCTGATTATAATAGAGATGGATAGTGTTCACTCCAAATTAGCTTTATGATTTAACTCTTTGTAACTATGATATCAGAAAAACATTATTGATTGATTATTGGTTTTATCAAAGGGAAATATTTCTGAAGTAAAAGGTTATAATTTATTCTTATACTCCTTACAGAAGGCCATACCTGTTCGTATCTCACCTCGTCAGCTGTAATGCTGAGTTCCACAGGCCGCTTCTTGTAGTCAAAGAACAGGAATGCCATATAGACCATCAGAACACCCAGTATCACCAGGATGAGTATTATAATAACCTTAATCATAATCACAATCATAATCATTTATAATGATTAATCTTCAGTAAATTTTTAGACACAGTCACAGTTATAATCATAAAATACCATAACCATACAAATAAATTAATTATAATCTGATACACATAATTATAATTATGTAATCATAAACATAATGTCACAATCACAATCATGTGACAAACATAATCATAATCATTACCATAAATTATCATAATCATAATCACAATAATAATCAGTCACAATCATACATGTAATGATAATCACAACCACCAAAATAAAAATAATATTAATAAATAAATATGACTCAGGTTCTTATCTGGTGCAATTAAAAATCTCATTGATTGTGCTTACTCAATAAAATATGGTAAAATAATGCATGTTTAAAAATTCAAATGCATAAAACTATGTTTGTAAATAATTTTTTCTTAAAAAGATATGTTTTGAGGGGATATTTAAATGATCCGACAGAGTTATGGGATGATTTGAGGTATGTACATGTAGTCAGGCAGGGAGTTCCATAATACTAGGGCAAATAAGGTTCTGTTTGGATCCCTATATCTAATATGCTTTCGGTTCGCTGGGGGTAAACTGATAATTGTAATGTGCCTTTGTGCATATTCATATGGAAAAGGCGCAATATAAATGTACCATTTTACTTTTTACCACTTAACCGACTGTATTCTAGAGAACTCAGAGCCATAGCTGAGTTGGTTTTGGAGGTGTTTGATTGTGTGGGCTTGTTGCTCAAAACAGAATAGTGACTACATAATATTTCACTCCAAATCACCTGTAAATTGTAGTTCCAGGGGAGTCGTTTAAACCCTTCAAACCCCCTCTCCTACAGGCCCGGGACTACTACAATGCATACATTTATAGCACTGAACTGTCATATAATACAGTACCTTAATTAGTGTTGTATTCCTTGCTTCATAGCTACACTGACACCGAAGGCAAAACTTCTCTTCCTTCTTCACAACATGCTCACATTTGCTAAGTGTTAAGAGTTTGTAATAATTATTAAATATTATCAAGTCTTGCCAAGCAACAGAAATTTAGTACAATCATGTAATTCCTGTTTACATATACAGCTACAGTATTCTAGCAGTGCATATTGGGACTCTAATCACTCTTATAATTAATAAATAGCCCTAAGTGTAGTCGTTCTACGAAATGTCTGGGATATTTATATCAACTTTTCCCACTCTAGTGGGGTGTTCATTAGAGAGAGAGATCAAAACTTAACTTAGGTATTTACTCCATTTATCTCAGTGCCAAAGGCTTCGGTTCGAACAGAACTTAATAATTATATAATACACCCATATATATGTCTTATGAGCTATGTTTTGGCTGAAAATTGCCTTGAAAGTACATTAAAGAAACTGACCCCTTTCACAGCCAATTGATGTTAACTACAGTCGACATTTGGGGAACCGATACACATAATATATAATTATTTGTGACATTGTCCACTTTTACACCACTAAATTGCTTTGATCGACATATATACCGTATATATATATATATATATATATATGCTGTGATATGGATAGAACTTTGTATAATGATGATGAAGGCCCCAATCAATCGATCCAACAAGATTTGCAAGATACCAGATTTTTTAAGAGCAAGCTGCAAACATGTTGTACTGAAACTAAGCAAGAAGATGGAGAGGCAATGGAGAAAAATGTGTGTGTGGGGGGGGGGGGGGATAAAAGAGATGCGTAAAAACATCTTAAGTAATAACTGAGTGCAAGGTCTGTCCAGGAGAATATTTGCCTGAGGTCTTTCATTGTACAGACCGAGCGCAGTAAGATTTTTATTATGTACATGACTTCAACATTATGTTAAAAATTGTCAGTTCCAAGTTTGCATCAAATTGGTCTTGTACTGCAAGTTACAGACCTAAATTTCAGCCAATCAGAGTGCAGGATTTGGTTATTGGCCCTAAAAATCAAAGTTGTTGTGTAATAAAAATGATTATTTCCAATTTTTGCAAATACTTTAATTAATATTCAAGTGTTTTCTTGTTACTCTCAACTTAGTGGAAAAAGTTCAAAATATAAATCTTCAGCATTCATTACAAAATTAATACTCATTGTAAAGGAACTGTTCACTACAGATGGGAATTATATTGATTTCATATTAAACTTTGGAAGTCCTAAAGTATTTAAAGTAAGCCACTCCACCAGCTTTAAACACCCAACAAAAACAACCACAGTTGACCAATCGATTAACTGTACAAGTGTGAATGAGTAATCGATGATCTCTGATTGACCGTGTGGTTGAGTTTGACACTTGATAGAGATTTATAATGCCCTGAAATACCGTAAACCTGTGGACAAGGAGGCACTTGCAAACACAAGCAGTCCTGACCATCCCCCATGTGTCTGTATTTTGTGGACCTTTCGCAATTTCATGACTTTCGGCCATGACCTTTTCACATATGCCATGACTCAATATTGACCAATGTTGCTTACCACCGTTTTCATTGCTTCGTGACCTTTCAAAAAATTATTCTCTGTCTGGAATTGGATTTAGACTGCCGCCAATCATGCGCATTTCAAATAAAGCCACACATTCTGACAGACAAGATAGCACCAGCCCAACCGTGTTTCTGTCTGAATGCGCAGTTTTATTTGAAATGCACATGATTTGCGGCAGTCTAAATCCAATTCTAGTTTTAGTACATAGGTTTTAGCTTAGTTTTAACATTTTTAACAATTTTATATTATAATTATAGTTATACCATGACCCCACAAGCTATAAAGCTTAAAAAATTATGGTGTATAAATAAAGGCCATCTATCTATCTATCTGACAGAGAATAAAACCCAATTGGTTAGATATAAATACAAAATTTGTACAGTGAACTTCATTTTCCGTTATGCTTTCCATGGATACCCAAAACCAAAATTCCATGACTTTCCAGATCTTCCATGATCCATACCCCTCGGCCCTGTGTACCTACCATTCAAATGGTTCAACTGTTGCAGTCCACACATTCTTGGTTTTGTTGCTTTTATCATCATTTGGACAAACACACTTACACCTCACGTCATCATACTGAGCCTGTAAATAACAATACTAACAATTAATAATTTTAAACTTCTATAATTTGTACAATTCCTCTTGTTACAATATTATACAAATTAATGATCATTCAGTTTTAATTATGTTGTAATCCTTTTAATCTTTTTGATAACTTACAGTTTTAAAACTTAGACTATAGTGTACAGTGTGTGATATTAGAAATTACAAATCACAGTCATTTTTAATATAGGTTTTATTATTACTATTATAATTACAGTAACTATTATTATTATTATTAGGTTTTAACTAATTAGTATTATTAGCTATAATTGTAACTGTTTAATTAGTATAGCTATTGTATATCAGTGTGTGTGGATGCACGTTCACATTTTAGCGAGCTTTGTAGCCCCTCTAGAGGTGATACATGGGTAAACAAAGGTATTATTATACTGGTAATTATTATTTGATACCTATGACTGACTCTGCAAATATCAACCATATCACCTGAAAATAGCCATCTGTGCATTTGGAATTCCTGGCCTGCATTCAGATTTCCAAAAGGCTGCTCATGGTACATGTGCATGTACGGGTAGGGATATGAATGAGAATATTTTCTGAAATTGCCCACTTCACTTAACAGAACTCTCAAGCTGCATGCACTCAGAACACGGTGTGCGACACATGCAGACTGCAGACTGGGTATAAAATGCAAACTTGCAGACTGGGTATAAAATGCAAACTTGCAGACTGGGTATAAAATGCAAACTTGCAGACTGGGTATAAAATGCAGACTTGCAGACTGGGTATAAAATGCAGACTGAGTTGAAAATTTGCAAAAGCCAAAAGGCTTACAATAAAATATGTTCACCATTGATATTAAATAAAAATGTGCACACCACAAAGCAGTTATAGGTACAATGTACTACTCCGAAGTCCTGAATAATAGTATATATACGATGATTGATTTTGGTCAAAATTTCCACCCTACAGTGTATACAGCCTTATTTGGGTCTATACTATTATTAATTTCAGAGTTTCAAACTCCTGAAGCATAATTTTATTTTTTTTGGATGCACATTTTATTGTGTTTATTCTTGTTCTTTACAAGGAACTGTCACACCAAATCTCAAAGAAAAATGCTCATTCTAGACACAGGCAAATGTTGCATTCTTATATGTTTTCCAATATTGTCTCCGTATATTATTTCACGCTATACTATTATTAAAATTCACATATTTTTCCACACTGTACTATTATTTTGCCCTATACATGTATGATTATTTTGGACTTCAGAGTAGTGAATTACTGTTTTAGTACGTATAATTCAGACAGTCACAGACAATTAAAAACATGATACAAGTATAGACAACTGACATGTCATTTTCGTTCTTTTAAAATTAATTTGATACTTATATACCTACCTTTTGTTGCCTCATTCTTTGCTAATCTATCACAAATAAGGAAGATCAAGAAAACGAGACAGATTTCATGCGAACGCCATTCTTTAATCGATCAAAATGGACTTGTCACTCTTAAAATCACGGATGGCAGGCGTTGCTTGTGCACCTGTAGGGGATCTTTTTTTTTTTTGCACCTTGTCAGAGGTGTGAAAGATTTTTAAGACCATTGGTTTATACTTGCATAATCTCCTGTGTGAAACAATGCAATGGCACTGACTCATCTGGGACAGACCCTGGGACACCTAATCGATATTAAGTCGACATTCTCTGCGAAACCGCTGAGCCAGAATGATGCCCACTGTATTTAATACGAAGGCATCGAACACTACAAGTACTTATAGCAAACCAATATGGAACACACTGGCAAGCTTATTAACTTTGTCGAATAGAAACCAAGCGACTACAGACCAGGTAATCTTTAAAAATACATCTTTAATTTGGTATATTTGAATAGCCGAGTCTGAAAATCTACGGTGAACATATTTTATTGTAAGCCTTTTGGCTTTTGCAAATTTTCAACTCAGTCTACATTTTATACCCAGTCTGCATTTTTATTATACCCAGTCTGCAGTCTACAGTCTGCACGTGTCACACACTGCTCAGAACGTGAGACTTACACATTTGGATATTATCTCATGCTCTCACGGCAAGACATGTATTTCTAATGCATTTTGGGTTCTTGGTCAAAATCACTTGTAGTTCTCATGCATTCTGAGCTTTCAGTCCAAAAAATGACACATTAGTTACACTGTAAGTCTGTTTAGCCTTGACATGTTAGAGACAATTTCACTTGACTGTCCAATGCTCATTGTCATCAATTGGCATTGCATTGCCAAAGCAGTTTTTGACCAATAAAATTTGCAAGAGTTTTGATCCGTGTTGAGTATGTACACACCATCATGTATACGTACATGTACATGTGTAATGCAAATAGCAATACCAATGACATTACAATTATGCAGTGAGTTCCATCTCCGACTGGTTCACATCTGTCACGCGACTGACTGATTGTTTGTCTGTATTTTTGTAATTGTTGCAACAACATTTTTAGCCAATTGCTAGTTTTTTCTGTCATCACATTCACATTGTCATTCACTCATTGTCGTTGAATTTGCATCAATCTTTGGACTGTCAAGCGAAATCGTCTCTATTCCAGAATAAGAATGTATTAGAATACACAATTTGACGTCTAGATTACTAAACAATTTTAGGGGAGGATGCCCCTGGACACCAGGAAAATCTCACTCTGAGACAATTTAAACTTGCGACCTCTCGCTCTGTATTAATCTGTATTAAAATACACAGCTCCAACTACAAGGAGAGGTAGAGGTTCCAGTATGGTCTAACCTGCGATCAGGCCTTCTTTAGGTCATCAGAAAAAAATAGTCAGACAAAACAGAAAGGGAAGGAAGGCCTGACCGAAATACTGTCTGGCGCCGTTCCACCCACTGTCGCCTCGAAACACGTGGTCTGTCATTTTTAGTTAATCAAAAATTTGCGGTAGCCAATGAAAGCGCGTGCCCCAAAAGCCTATTGTTAAGTAACCAATCGGAGCAACATC